>JADMNG010000101.1:0-15443 GCA_016097075.2 Sporothrix phasma | reverse complement strand
GGTCATGGTGCGGTAGCGGCCCGGAGGGTGGACTCGTTGATGGAGAAGTCGCCGCTCTTCTGGATCTTGGAAAAGGTCCAGCCCGCTTCGTGGTGCATCTGCAACATGTACGCGTCCTCTTGTTGCCGGCGGGCGCTGCTCTGGCGAGCGGCGGGCGACTGGCCGAGCGGCCGGGCGAACGGGTGCCCTGCGCATGGCCCTGCCGCTGGCGTGCCTGCTATTGCTGCCATTGCTGCCATTGCTGCCCCGTTGCCGTCGTTGCCGTCGTTGCCGTTGTTGCGCTGTTGCCGCTGTTGTTTTTGTTGCGGCGGCCGCTGGACGGGACCGACGAGGTTGCGCCGCGCGTGTGGCAGCCGGAGGCCGGCGCGAAGAGGGAGACGCAGACGCGAAGCTGTCCGCGGCCGGTGTAGCGACAGACGCATACGTACTGGGGGAGGAGTGGCACGAGCCCGTCAGGCCACTCGTGCTAGCAGAGGCCGAGGCAGCGTGCACGGCCATGTGGCTGTGGCTGCCTTGCATGGCGTGTTGCATCTGTTCCGTAAAGGCGAGGCCGTCGACCGAGGGCGGCATGGGCGACATGAACGGGTGCGGGGCGCCATGGTGCGGGAAGGGGGCCTGGAGCTGATGGTGCGGGAGAGGCGGGATGGGATATTGGTACGGGTCGTTTTGCGGATGCTGGCTTGGTGACTGGGCAGCATGCCGATGCCAGGGTAGAAGAAGGGTCGGTGTTGTGGCTCTGGCTCTGGCTCTGGCCCTGGCTCTGACTCTGACTCTGGTTCTGGTTTTGGTTATGGCTCTGGTCGTGCATGGCATGGCCAAAGGGCGAGAACTGGTCCAGCTGGGTCTGGAGGTGGTTGGCCAGGTGAAGACCCTCAAGACCCTGGAGACCATGGAGACCATGAAGGCCCTGAAGATTTCCAAAGATCCTCAAGGTTCTGAAGGTCCTGGAGGTCCGCAGCCGATGCCTGGGGCAGAAAGGCGCTGGACACTGCTATACTGCTCAAACGCATGACCGGCCGGTTCCATGGATTGGCCTGCTCTGGGGTGCATGCAGGTGCAAGTCTTTGGCGAGATGGTCCGGCCGGGGTCTACCCGCTGCTCACGGACGGGCGTCGTTGCGGCACTGTCGGCGCTGTTGCCGGCATGGATGAAGAGGCTCTGCAAGGCGGCCGGCTCGGCCGGCTCGGCCCGTGCCGTCGGCGGCTTGGCTGGTGCGAGGTGCAAGAAGTCGCCAATGTCAAACTGGTCGGGCCCGTCGCCGACATCTGCCACCATGGAGCAATCGGCAGGGGCCGCCGCCTTCAGCCTCTTTGGCGCGTGCTCGGAAGCGGCCGTGGCGTCTTCGTGGCTGCCCCGGCGAGATCGCTTGCGCGTGGGCGCTGGCAGGGGCTCGGCGTCCTCAATGTGCAGCGGGTCCGAGAGCAGGGCGCGTGGCATGCTGAGCGGAGCGTACAGCGACGAAAAGGCGGGCTGCTCGTGGTGCATGGAGTGGAAAGTGCCGGCCGAGCGACTGGGACGAGAGGTTGTGCTCATCGGCTGGGCCTGGACGTGCTGGTAGTCTCCCGGCCGAGCTGATGCTCCATTGGGTCGGCGGCGTGGGGACGGGCGAAGGCTGCCGAGGCATGGCCGTCGTCGTCGACCGACGACTCTGCTGGGAAGCAGCGCGAGCCATTGCGAGGAGCCATGTGAGGATGGCCCGTCTGCGGGGCAGCAAACGGGGCGGCCTGTTGCGCGGCGTAGGCGTCTTGACCGGGATGGCCGTTGCGTCGGGGCGTGATAGTGGTAGAGGGCGGAGCAGGCCCACGTCGTGCCGTGTGGCTGCTGATGCCATGCGAAGAGAGGAGGCCATGGCCGGGAGGCTGGCCATTATATGCCTGCTGGACACAGCCGTAGCTCTGGTGCGTCTGTTTGTTTGCAGACGAGCGTTTGTTAGTCCCATGTTCTTTGAAGAGGTGGAGACGAGGGCCGCAGAAAGAGCAGAGGACCGGAAAGGGTGAAGGGGTACAGGTGACAGGTTCACGCAGCTGAATGAAGGGACGAAGAGCTGCAGACATGGGAGTAGGCCACGAGCAGAGGGTGGGACTATACCAATGGAAGGCCGGCGGGCGAGTGTCCGGACAAGAATGAGTCTGCGGAGCTGGCGCTAGCCGTTCGCATCATGGAGAGGGCTGAGCCGGACGTCGCGGCCATGGGCGAGGGGCCATACGAGAACGCAGCAGACGCAGTCACAGTGGCCGGAGGAAACATGTCACCACCAGCGAAGAACGCAGCCGGCTCGCCAGGCGCCTGCCGACGGCGTCAGAGCTGGCGGTCGCGGTGCCGAAGCTCACGCCATGAGGAGGACACCCATCCTGGGCAGGGCCAAAGGTGCCGTCGGTGGCGGCTGGAGCGCTGCTGCAGAGGTTGGACGGCTGCTGCAGCTGGGATGGGGCGAGATGCGCATGCGAACCGGCATTGATGCCGTTTGCCGCGGGCCTGTTGGGTGTCCAAGACATCTGTTTGTTTGTTAGCCAAGATGCCATGCCCATCCTACTGGAGCAGAATGTGCCACGGTTGCTACAAGCTACAAACGGGCAACAAAGAAGAGGAGGACGATGCAGGTTCTGGCCGGATGGATCTGGATGGATCTGGATGATCTGGATGGATCTGGGTCGGTGGGAAAGACCTAGGAGAGAGCACAAAATACGTACCGCAAAGAGACGGCGAGAGCTGCATGGAGCGGCACGAGGCGGGCGTGGCCGGCAGCGAGACTGTTTGTTCTGTGCTCTGCGGGTCGTCGTTAGATGCCATTTCCTACTGACAAGAAGCAGCCGTTTCAACGGTGTCGGGCAGAATGAGAGCAAGCCGACAGCCTGGTGGTACAAGACAGCACAAAGGCCAAGAGACGGTGAAGACGGATGCTGGACACGTCGAATGCAGACGGATGTGGAGCATGAATGGGGGTGAATGAGAAAGAAGGAGAGAAAGGAAGAAGGGGAAAGGGAAAGGGAAAGGAAAAGAAAAAGAGAAAGGAGAGAGAAAAGAAAAGGGAGAAGAAAGGGAGAGAAAGTGAAAAAGAGAAAAAGAGAAAAAGAGAAAAAAGAGAAAGAAAACAGAACAGAGGCGGCGTACCTGGTCTTCCGGGTTGACAACGTCGGGACTGCCCCTCTGGCCCTGGACACAGAGGCTTCCGTCGAGCCACTGGGCAAAGTGAGCATCGGGCGGCATCGTGGCCTTGACGGGTCGGTCCTCGCCGTCGCTGCTGGCCATCTGTGGCAGCCGGCAAAGACAACTGCGGCTGTAGCGGTGGGCTGACGAGGGCGAAGCAGACGCCGGCGGAGAGCCGTGCTTGGTCGGGCGGTCGCTCTGCAGCGGCGGCGAGGGCAGGGCGGCCATAAACGTGCAGTCCATCTCTGGTGGGACCGACAGGCGGTGCAGAGGCGGCGACGACGACGACGACGTGCAGAAGGGGCGAGACGGGACAGAACACGGGGCCATGGGTCTGGCACACGACAAGGGCCTGGACGTGGACGCCGGCTGGGATGCAGCGGGCGTATGAGGCGTTTGGGGTGGATGGGAGAGAGGATGGCGAGCCGCCTGACCACGCGGCAGGTGGGCCGCTGGAAAGGCTGGGATGGGGAAAGACGACGACAATGGCGACGGCGACGACGAAGCCAGCGAGCCTCCTGGCTGGCCGCTGTGGTGGGCCAGGAACGATGTGTGGCGGACCAGGCGGCGGCGCGCCGGCCGCGGGTGGACGAGCGCGACTGCGTTGTCGGTGTGGCCGTCTTCTTTGTTGTGAGGGCCCTGTTCGCGGTGCAGATGGTGACGATGGAGAGTGTGCTGCGCGTGCTGCGCGTGCTGCGCGTGCTGCGCGTGCTGCGCGTGCTGCGAGTGCTGCGCATGGGGAGGCTCTCGCAGTGGGAGAGCGCCTGTCCAGCCGGCTCATAGCACACGCGGGACTGCATGGCGGAGCGGAGAGAATGGCCCCGGCGAGACTTGCGTGTCTGCTGAGAGCGGGCTGAGAGCGGACTGAGAGCGGGCTGAGAGCGGGCTGAGAACGGGCTGAGAACGGGCTGAGGACGGGGTTGATGCACAGGTGACTCTGCTCTCACGAAACGTGGTGGCTGCCCGGACCTGCTGACTATAGAGCGTCTCGTGGTGATGCACGTCCAATATGGAGAAGAGCGATGATGTGCGGCGGGCGGGTCGGTCTCGCTGTTGCTCGGTCAGTATACAAAAGGCACGCGTACTCTTCTGTTGTTTCCTGGGTTCCTGGGTTCCTGGGCACCAAGGAATCATCACGCGGCGTGCTGTGTACGAACCTACGGAGAACAGCTCACCGCCTGTGAAGGGGCAGCGCTGGGCGGCGGTGGACGGAGTCTTGTGACGAGTGGCGATGAGGATGAGGAGGCGACGGACGAAGGCGACGGAACGAGCTATGAGTTTGGAGTCAGCGCCAGCCAGCATCGGTGCGTCGGATGGGATCGGAATGGGGATCGCGGATCGGTGTAGAGAAGGCGGGACATGGGACACAATGTACGAAACGACTGGACGTGGAGAGCGTGGGAGAACGAACCAGACAATGCAGGTCTCACGACAAACAGCTTGCCGCATGGAACGAAGGCCGTCAATGCCAAACGTCTGGTAGCTCTGTGCGGGCTCCCGCGTGGCGACAAAGAGGCCAAGAAGGCGATATCGAGACGTGGGCGGTCAGGAAGACGGTGGCCGGAAGAGAGGAGAAGCGCGAGGACAAGGCAGAGATGCGACGATGGGCAGATGGGCAGAGATGGGATCGCTGGCAGCAGATGTCCGACTCTGCAACGGAGCAAGGGACGATAGGACACGGGACGTGGTTGAGATCGGACAAGGTGTGGACAATGGGCAGCAACAATGGAGAGCGCGAACAGAAAAGACAGGGAGGATGATCTTGTGTCGAGATCAACAGCGTCGACGCAATCAAAGCAGACAAGATCAAGCGACGGGGGACAATGGACAAAGGACACGACAGAGTCTGCGGCATGGTCCACGAACAAGACGGAAAGCGGATGCCTTGCACCTTTATACAGTCGATCAACATGGACGATGCGCATCGTCCGACCGTCCAGGACATGGACAGTCGATTCGGAACGCCCCCACTGGGGACGCTCGCCCCAGAAGACGGGACGGCATGGGCAGACACGCAGCTGCGCATCTCGTCTGCCTCCTGCAACCACAATCGTCGTCGAGCGGACGCTGCTGTCGACGGCCAGGTCGTGATTGGCTTGTGGTGTCTGATTTTGTCGTTTGGCCCCTCTGCTCCAGTGCCAGTCCGATCTCCGGCTACGAGTGCGGCTCCCTTGTGTCCCTCGTGGCCCTTGTCCGCGTGCCACTGTGGACCGCCTCGTATTGTCCGTCGTGGGGCGAGACAGAGACTGGACGGACCGAGACGACGGCCAAGGGTGCGAGTGGCCAGAGCAGAGTCGTCAACGGCAAGTGGAGTCTGATAGACCCGCAGACGGGGTGGAAGAGAGGGTAAGTGGTGACAGATGGGGACTTGAGGGAGGGGGACGGAGGCTTTGGTGAAGAGGGTGGGAGACGGGGACAGAAAGGGGGAAAACAGGCCAAAGGCACCGACAGCAGAGACGGGAGCGCGCAGAATGTGACAGGTCAATGTGCGATGCGTGAATCAAGAGAGAGGTGCTGCCGGAGCCCGTTGAGACAACTGGAGACATCAGAGACATCAGGGATAACTGGAGACATCAGAGACATCAGAGACATCAGAGACATCAGAGACATCAGAGACAGCCAGACTGCTGGGGCCTGGCGGTGAACGGACGACGTGCGTGGGCTTTCCGTCGTTGCCGTCGGGATGGATGGGACGGCGACGGGCCATGGGCTGGACGTGAGAGGGGGCAAACGTGGGCTGGGCCAGTGTGTTGAGCATCGGCATCCCTGGTCGGGAGGTGGTGCCAGGCGCGGAGAGACAGCAAGGAGGCTATGGGAGGGACGGAGGAGGTAGCGAAGATGGAGACTGTCTGCATACACGGCCGATGGCTGACGCTCAAGGCTCAAGGTGGACACACGCGAGTGACAACGCGAGCTGGCAACAGGAGCTGGCAACAGGAGCTGGCAACAGGAGCTGGCAACAGGAGCTGACAGCAAACCCGTCCGCAGCAGAGTGATGCGAGTGGAGTCTGGGATGGGGCAGACAGAGCGCCGGGACCACGTTTGTCAAGTGGCGTTGTCGACTGCTCTCGACACGGCAAGACGGCGACAGCGGCATGGAAGCGCATAAAGTGGTGCGGCAGGACAAGGAGACGAGAGGCAGTGTTTGTGACTGTGCCGTGGCCACTCTCAGCACAGCAGTCATCTACGCCAGCGGACAAGTATGTGCCGTGCCCGCGAACAGAGACAACACGACAAGACCGAACGGACATCCCAGAGGCATGGAGATGGTCTCTATGACGGGGCCTGCACAGAAAGGAGGCCGCGTCGAGATTGCCCGGATCTGCGCTCGGCGATAAGTGGAGAGGACTATAAACGGAGGCGAAACAGCGTGACACGAGCACGACCTGCGATGAAGGGGCGGCAGGTCACGACCACGGATCACTGGCAGTCTGGACTGAGACGGCGAGACTCTGAACTCGCTGAAGTCGTAGACTCTTTGCTCTGCTCTTGCTCTGCTCTTTGCTCTTGGCCTCCAGTCGCCCAGGCTCCGGCACCAAACACCTGCAGACGCCCAGCACAGCTTCAATTGCCTATCCCACGCACGCATGCATCTTGGTTCGGACGACGAGACCAGGGGACGGAGAGCAGGGCGAGCGTATGCATGGGATGGAGCACACGCTTCCAGTCCATCAGGCCAAAGTGGGGTGCCGTGCATGACTGCATCATGTCATGTACAACAGTCTGCCAATATGCACATGTGCACATGCAGCACACGGACGAGAGCCTGGCAGAAGATGCAAGCGAGAGGCGAGGAGAGACAGAGACGAGAGAGAGACAGAGAAGACAGAGAGACGAGAGATGAGGCAGCAGACAAAAGACGAGGACAAGAGAGGGAGAGACGGAGGCGGAAGAGACGGCCGGTCGCCGACCCATTGGACGACAACGGGCAGAAGCAGCAGCCATCTGAGTGCAGCAGGGATCTGGGTCTACGGAGGCTGCAGAGAAAAGAAGAGACAGGCTGACGGACATGCACGGAGCAGGAAGCAGAGACGGCAGCAGATAAGGTCGACCAACGGCGGTATATACTCGTATGCGTCACTTTTGCACGTCTGCCGGTGCTTTGTTGCCGTTGGCTGCGGGTGGACACAAAGGGAGAGACAGGAGAGAGAGAGGACAGGGAGAGAGGAGAGAGGACAGGAGAGAGGAGAGGACAGAAGACACAGGACAGAGTGACCAGCCAACTGCGAGCAGCGATCCCGAGGGCCGGTCCGCGGATGTGTCTCCGAGGGTGGAGGCCGAGGACTGCGTGACAGCCAGCCACAATCCGCCCTGTCTGCTGTAGACCAGTCTGCTTTCCCTTTTCTTGCCCTGTTCCTGTTCTCTTGCCCTTCCCTTCCCCTTCGCGGGATTTGATCAAACGAGCAGCCTCCTTCGTACATGCAGGAGTCGACCATCTTGCCAAACCAAAGCGACGCATCTTGACAACAATGCACGATTGTCAAAGGCACGCATGGCGAGACCGAGCTCGGTCTCGCGCGGCTCTGCATACTCTACAACGTACTGTGTAGACAGAGCAAAACGTCTGACCCTGAGCTGCAGCAGGGGTCAGACCCTTGGCCTCGCGGCGCCTTCTTCTCCACGTGCCGAGCCTCGCCGACGATGCGTTGTTTCTCGTACTTTTGCGCATCACCACTCGCCACTCTTGTCCCTGGCCCTCGTCTTTCGCCGTCGTCGATTGTTTTTGTTTTGTTTTGTTTTGTCTTGTCTCGCTCTTGTCTCGCTCTGTTTGCTTCCTCCTGGTCGTGTCTCTGTCAAACGGTACACTAAACCTTGTTCGGTGTCGTGCATAACAGAGTTGCGTTGTGTCTTGTTCCACCGGAAAATTTGAATTTTTACTCTACTTCCCCCGTCTTCCAGTCTGGCCACTTGTTCCAATCACTCCACCCAGTTCTTCCACTTCTCCAGACTCTGCGCATCCCCTACGTCGTTCTCCTTTTGCGCACAAGATATGGTCGTACTGTGTTGCAGCGCTGTTGTACGCTGTCGCACGCTGCAAGACGTTGCAAGACCTGCAAGACGCTCCCAGCTCGTCTCTCTGGCTCCGTCTTGTCCCAGTCGCGGCCGAGGACGTCGGCGGCTGCCGTGTACATCGTCGGCCCCCGGAGAGCCAAGACAGAAGCCGGCGTGTGCGCGGAGGAGAAGCAGACGTAGGCGAGGCGCGGCGCGGCGCGGCGGACCAGAAGCTCGCAAGAGCAAAACGGCCAGGCAAAGACACAGATCCTACTATAGACAGGCCTCGTCCCGCATATACCGTCGCACTTGGCCGGACGTTCTTCCAGGCCACTGGGTCTTAACAGCTGTATTATCACAGCGGACGACAACGTCGGGCCATTGGACGTTGCGGACGACATGGCATAAACAATGTCCATCGACGACGTCCATCGACGACGTCCTTGCGACGATGTCCATTGCGACAATGTTCATTGCGACGACGTCCTCCACAGGCCGCTGCCTGGTCAAAGGAGCCGACAGCAGGGAAAGCAACAAATCAAAGAGTGTGTATTCTTCCGTACAGCACAACGCGTCCTCCTGGCTCAGCCGGGCGCTCTGTACACGGCGCCTCCGTCTGCCGTTCTTTGTTGTGTCAATCTCGGTTGGCATCCCTACGTTTGATACATCAGTACCTTTGCTACCCTCGATTCGTGGAAACAACGGAACGCGGGCGAGTGACAACGCAACCGACCTCTGGACAGGGGGGACCAATGGCGGACACGGTAGCCAAGATGGCAGCACCCGTGGAATGGCCGTTTGGCAATGGCCATGCGATAAGAATGGCGATGGCGATGGCGATGGAGTCCGACAGCGATCAAGATGAAGATGAGAATGGTCAATGGCAAAGCAACGGTGACGGTGACGGTGACAGTGACAGTGACGCCCGCAGATGCAGCGGTCCCACAGAGAGATGCGGGCTCGTGAATACGCTCCATCTGCGACGCAGCGAGGCAAAGAACGCACCGAGAGCGCACCCGAAGACGGCCGTGGAGAGCAGATGCGTCCACGCTGCACCTTGGCCGTGCTGCTGATCCTGCTGCGCGCGCCTTTGGTCGACATCGTATACAGCGGCGCCACTGCCGCCGATGGTCAGTCACAATCTTCGCTCTTCGCTCCTCGTCCGGCTACAAGACGCTGTCTCGATGCGTTTGATTGTCCTCGAGGCCTTGGCGGGTCTCTTGTCCAGGCCATGCTCACCAGTACTCGGATGTGCATCCAGCCATATTGCCATTGCCATCCTGTCATCCTGCCAGCCATCCTGCCATCCTGCCATCCTGCCATCTGCCCACCCTTTTGCCTCAAAGTTGCATGTACGGCATGGCGTTGCTTCGATGTGTTGTCCGTCCACTGCCCATTGCAACATCGGAAAGGCTCCCGCAGGACCAACAGGCAGCACGGGCGAATGCGACGTCGCGATTTTGCGTGCATGCAATGGGACGGCACGACATGGCGACGGCAGAGGAAACGGAAGATTGTTTCAAGCAAAGAAGGGGAAGAAGAGAAGAAAGAAAAGTCGGAAAATAAAAAGAAAATCAAGCTGGAAAACAAAAGAACAAAACGTAATGGTGGTCCGGGACGATAAGAGCTGCTTGACGCGCGCACATCCTCCATTGCAACCGCACGTCGTAAGCCGCCAGAGAAAAGAGCGGTGGGCATGCACGCAGCAAAAAAGGGACAGGCCGCAGGGGCAGCATCAATGCAGGATGCGATGGCGATGCTCAGCATGCAGGAGAAGATGAGGCGAATCACAAAGTCTCCAAGAGGCGCAAACGCGAGATATAGTCGATGCCGCGAGACAGGATATCATGACGGCCGCCATGAGCGCCCTCTTCGTCCTCTGCCCATGTCTGTACGCTATCTGTCCTTTGTACTTTGTACAGCGTGCCGCGCAGTCGCCGACCTGAGCTCGCCATCCTGCTGTCCTGGCCGCTGCTTGCCCTGCGACGCGGACGCTTCGTCCCTCGGTGCTGCAGCCCTCCTGTCGGCCATTCCCTTTCCCGTGCACTAGTATTAGCGGCCGTGGAGGCAAACCAAGACACAGGGAGGGCGGGATCATCGCCACGTCCAAAGTACTCGCACGCACTGCTCCTCCGGTCTGGAGAGCGCGAGCCAAGGTGTCTTTGGGCGTCAGTGGCCGTCTGCGTACGACTGCCACTCGAAGCGGAGTCCCAGCACATTGTGAGCAGAGCGTTTCACTCTCACCAGACACAGCCTGTCTGCTTTGCTGCTTCGTCGATGCTTCACCTCGTACAGCTCCCACGCCCTCGTCCACCACGCCGGCTGGTTCAACGGCGCACCAAGCACCCACAGAGCTCCTGCCCTCGCCCCTGTCCCCTCCTCGTCTAGCGCAGCCATGGTTCTGCACGTTTGTCGACGCAGCAGGTCTTGTCGTACCGAGCCCTGTCCTGTCGATTGGGTGGCGATGTGGGCATGGCTTGTTTCCCGTGGACAAGGTACACGTCCGCACGCACGCCCTCTCGTCTTCGTCTCTCGTCTCTCGTCTCTCGTCTGTTGTCTCGTCCTCGCCATCCTCCTGGACTGGCGACCCGCCCATGGTCTTTGCATCGTCCCTGCTGCCGTCCTGTCCAATCTGTCCAATCTGTCCAATCTGAATTATCTGCCATATCGCGTGGCCCGTGTTCCAGTCACACACAGACAGACACGAAGGAGAGATGCCGGGTTTCCGCGTTATTTTGGCAGCACTTCCGTTGATTCGACGCCACGCAAACAAAGTGCAATCGCCGCAGACGACGTGCGTTTGCCCCGTGCCCCTCTTGTCCTCTTATCCGTCTTGTCTCTCTTTCCGTCTTGTCCAAGTCCCTCTTGTCCATCTTGTTCGTCTTGTCCCAAGTCCCTCTTGTCCCTCTTCTCCTCTGCATTCCGACAGTCGATATGTGATGCCGAGAGGCTCTGAATGGCGAGGTGCCACACAGGTGCGTAAGGATCCGAGTACGCGGCTGGCCCGAGCCATCTCACGCCCAAGATGCCGTGTCAACATGTACCATACTCTGACTGCTTGCGTCCGCTTGGGCGCTCATTGTTTCTCATAGAGCAAGCCCAGCCCACAGAGGACGTGGTCCTGGTTTGCCTGCCATCCTACGCAGGGCACAGTCCCCGACCAGCCCAGCTCCCACTGCCCGCCGGCCAAAAGGGTTGTCTGTTCACGGGTCGAACCACCCCACGGGCTCGAACAATACGACGTCCTGGGCAGACCGTCCGCGCTGCCGTGTACATGTACACAATGCTGTGCTCTCTGGCCACATCACGCTCTGTCCGATCGCACGGCACGCACACAATACCTGTGTATCCCATCAAAGACACGGGCGCCGTACACGGCTACCGGCTCCGCTGGGGCGTCGTCCATGGCTGCGGTCCCGCGCATGGCAAACACTCCCGTCTCGAATCGCCCTCCTCCAGCCTCGTATTCCAGCTTGGACCCCGTGTCCTGCCGTTTCTCGGCAACCCGCGAGCGTTTTGGGGGCTCTCTCCTACTCGGCTTTTCAATGTGATTGTCTGCTGGTCCATCTCACGTCGCGCCGTTTGCCTCGGCCAACGGTCGAAGAAGGCCGTTTCAGAACAGCACGCGCTTGACGCGGCCATGATGGCAGCTGGCAGCTGGCAGCACACATCTTTGCGAAGAAGCACCGTCAGACCCGACGCCCGATCAAACTAGCAAGCCACAAACGGCATCCAGAGTGTTCGTTGTCTTGGACTGTCTCTGTCCCTCTGACCCCTTTCTTGTGCTTGAGTCCCTGCCGGCGTCATGCTGTGCTTCCTGCTGTATGCCTGCTATGCTACATGCTGCTCTGCTGCTACACGCACGTCGCACATTGCATGAGCTGTCTCGGGCCTGAACATCCACGACCAGTGTGCAGGACCCATGGGTTCGCGTGCATGTGCCGGGCGTCGGACATGGTCTTGCCTCTCATCTTGCGTCCCATCTCGTCCCATCTCGTCCATCTTGCGTCCCATCTTACCTCACCGCAACGTCAAGGCTCATCATCCTCGGCAGCTCCTCTCTTGCAGCCCGACTACGGCCCTCGTGCAGTCAGGATGCCGCGTACGCTGTGCACCATCGCCTATTGTCGATACTGTGCTGGACGGCCCGTCTTCAGCGCCGTGCTGGCGGCACCCAGCGTCTGCACAGAACGGAGGCGTCAACGACCCGCACACGATCAATAATCACGCAACACCCTACCGCATCGTGTCGCAACGGCCCCTCTGCAATCGACAAGCCAAGCTGGCCGCGCCGACGACAGCGTGCTCACGCCGCCGCGGCCGGTATTCCAGCGGACGCTCCGATGTGTACGCCCACCTGCGGCGGCTCTGCTGCTGCATGTCAGCCCAGCAAGGGCGGCTTCGTCGTGCGACGGGATGTTCCAATGCATGAGCCATCGCCATGGGAGAGGCACGAAACGATTTGCGTCCTGCGCTTTGTGATCTTTTGTTCGCTCCACAAGGTGGTAGGGTGGTATTCTGGGAGGAGAAAGACTGGCTTCTCCGTCGGCGGACAAGCTGGATCTTGTCCACCTCGAGACGAGGCTGCCCAGACTGATTGTCTGAAGAGCGTAAGGAGGCACAAGGTTCAACTCCTGGGAAAAGCCACATCTTCACTTGACTGGAGGTTTACGCTCGCTTTGACCAAGTGCCAAGAAACTCCCCCTGGGAGCAGGCATGGACATCTTATTCGGATACTCCGAGAATCAAACTGAATACTCCGTACGAGATGCGTGATGCCATGTTGCACGAAGAGGAAGTTTGCGTGACTTGCAACGTGAAAGGTCCTCTTCTGCTGCCCCACTGGCGCACTGTCACGTAACTAGAATTACCTAAACTGGTTGGTTCTGATGGGTCTCTGCCCATCACGGACTGCAATCACGTCGTACCCTCTCAATCGTCCCATCTCGAGGCCAACTGTAGCCAGCTCAACTCGGAAAAGCCCTCTGCGCCCACAGCAAAACTGCCAGGGCAACCCCCTGGGGCCCTTGCCTGTGATGGGTCTCTGCCCATCAGGCAATGCGAAACACACCAACAAGAAGACAGGACAGATGTCAAATGGAACGTAATAGTATTGGTTGAAGGTGATGGATAATTCAGTTGGGAATCTTGACTGGCTAAAAGTTGCTTGTCTAGTCTAAGAGATGTGTCTGGCACCCATCTGCGAAGGGGTTGTTTTCTGGTGGGTCTCTGATGAGAAGCACGTGACAGACCCAACAGAGGGTGGGGGGGACAGAAAAACGCCAACGACCCCGTTGGCGACAACAGACAATGTAAAAGAAAACCCGATGAGGGCTGTTCCAGCCTGGATTCATGCCAGGCTCAACTGTCGCAGCATCTGTCCAAATCTGAGGAAGTCGATCTCGGGGACTTGTGATCGGAGGGGCTCGCAGGCTTCCTCCTCTTCGGCTGCCACATCAGTGCCGTAAGTGTGGTGTGCCGACAAGATGGCATCACGGAGCTGGGGGTATGTGCAGTCCTTGCTCAGGCTTGTGCCCTGGTTGATCATCAGGCCTCTGGCCAACAGCAGCTGGCGAGACTGTTCTTGGAGTTGCGAGCCGCTCTCCCCATCCTTCATGCCTCTGAACACAGCATTGCAGAGGAAGAGCTCTGGGTGACATCCACCGACCTTCTGGTGGAGGGCGGCAGCTCTCCGGATGTACCTGGGATGGTCTCCCCGTCCTTCCTCTTGAACTCGGCAATCTCATGAAGTAGCTCAGCCGAGTCGGCGGTGGATTGGCCGAACTTAATTCTGAAGGCGGCACTCAGCATGCCCCAGTCCTGGGTGACATCATCGTCGACGTCCTCGTACCAGCGACGGGCTCGGCCTCTAAGGCCTTTCTTGAGGAAATGGCGCTTCACGAATTCCTGAACATCAATCGAGTGGGAGAGGTAGGGCAGCACCGCAGTCTCGATGCCCTCGAGGTAGTCTGCAGACCGCTCACCCGTCACGCCAGCAAAAGTCCCGATGTCAGACATGCCAGAAGTTGTAATCAGAGGTGGAGTTGCAGGGGTAGCAATGTGGGTAACTGAGCTAGAGGATCTGGCGGGGATAGGAGAGTTTAGTGTCGGGCTCTCAACACCGTCCGTCAGGGTAACAAGAGGCCAAACAGAATGTCTGAGCTCATGCTTCAACAGCAGGTTAGTATGACACGGTAGGCTTCTGATCAGAAGCCTGGTGGGACAATAAGGTAGGATTGTAGGGGATTCTAATGGGGTCGAATCGTGGACCACCGATCAGACAAAAAAAGAGGGGACAAAAGGACTTCAGTTGCGGCAAACGGCCTGGGCTGACAGTCTAACACAGAAGGGGATTGGTCTTCGAACAAAACGGTTGCTCATCAGAAGCTTGAAGGGGTTCGTGAATGTATGGATTTTCCGAGAAGATGCTCATCTTCCGGGGGGGGGGGTCAAAATGTGGGAATCCTCCACAAGAGGAGGTAAACAAACAAGGCTAGGTAGCAACACTCTACCAGCCAATCGAAACTGCGGAAGTCACAACAAAGACCCGCTTTTCAGGCAGGAGCGATCAGAAGCCCCACCTGAGTCGGCCCCAACAATGGCGGGGCACGTGACCTGGCAACACCCAGGTCAAAATAATCAAGGACCTGGCAACACCCAGGTCGAGAATTCAACAAGGACCTGGCAACACCCAGGTCGAGAATTCAACAAGGACCTGGCAACACCCAGGTCCAAACGAACAAGGACCTGGCAACACCCAGGTCGAAACGAAGAAGGACCTGGCAACACCCAGGTCGAAACGAAGAAGGACCTGGCAACACCCAGGTCAAAACAAATCCTCGGGCAGCAACACCTGCTCGAGGGGAGAGGATCATGAGCCTCGACGCCAGCGCGACAGTCCCAGCCGACAAGGTCAGGGGTACCGATCAGAAGTCTGCCCGAGCAAGGGAGGGCGGATCGGAGGGTCGGGTTGATCGGGTCTTTGCGTCGGGGCGAGGGTCGAAAACGGTAGAGTGTAGGGATCTCCGAGTAGGTCAGACGGTGCTGACCTCAGGCAAATCCCCGGTGGAGCCCCCAAACTGATGGGTCTCTGCCCATCAGGCAATGCGAAACACACCAACAAGAAGACAGGACAGATGTCAAATGGAACGTAATAGTATTGGTTGAAGGTGATGGATAATTCAGTTGGGAATCTTGACTGGCTAAAAGTTGCTTGTCTAGTCTAAGAGATGTGTCTGGCACCCATCTGCGAAGGGGTTGTTTTCTGGTGGGTCTCTGATGAGAAGCACGTGACAGACCCAACA
>JADMNG010000100.1:0-15449 GCA_016097075.2 Sporothrix phasma | reverse complement strand
TGAATATGTAGTGTGGTGTTTTCCATGTCGCGAACGCGTCGGTGGCCATGCAAAATCCTCTCGCTCTTCCACCAAATCAAAATGGCGGCTGTCAAATCCAAGAGTGGCTGACCACATTCAAATTTATCCCACGCATCGACGGCCACGATAACCACGCTCCTAGCGAAACAACTATCGACAACTACGACTCCTACTACCAAGACCCCCAGCCCGAAGATTCTGAGACGTCCACACATCCAAGTGTGCTGGTTGGTGCAGAAGACGACCTTCTCGTACCGGCACAACGCGACATCGAGCAGCTGTACTACCGCGGGAAGGCGACATGGAAGGCGTTTGTCAACGAAGCAGAAGGTCTCCGCCATACTAAATTCCCATCTGTGTTCGGCAACCCCTACATCCTGCTAGGAAATGTTCCGTGTTTGCCGGAAAAGGTCCCAAATGAACGTGTCCTGTCCGGTCACCAGTGTGGCATGTGCCGGACTTGGAGATACCTACGCACATCCAAAGCACGCTGCGAAACAACAAATGGCCGGCCAAACTCGCGACGCTCCACCGCTTGATTTACAGAATCCATACGGCGTACGAAAAAACTTCCAATTACGAGCTCCGAGACCTCTTGAATGCCGCACAACAACACAACAGGTCTTTTCAACACTCCTCACAAGACCGGCGAGTGGCCTGTTGATTCTGACACTCTGCTGGTCATACATTCTCTCGGCAAGGCTGCTTCAGATGCAAGGACGGACCATAAAGTATCACACCACTCGCATGTTGGAACCGGATACTGCATCTGGACGACGGCGCGGCCAAAAGGGTCTTGTTGTTATCAGGCTTGTTGGAGATGACGTGCCAAGTGATTTGGTGTATTGGCTCTGTGGCCTCCTGGCCCCCGAACTTGCCTGGGGTCCCGCAGACGGAAAGGGCGTGCCACCATGGGCCGCGTACTGTCCCGGAGATACACGGTTTCTCATCCAGGCCGAGAGCCGCCGCGAGGAAACCAATGAACTTTCGCCACCGAGTGCAGCGAGGGCTACAGAGCTTTTGATCATATTCTGCCGCCTGTTCAATCTCGGGTCAAATCCGCACGACCATGACCCTCCAACTGCCGCCTTCCTAGCTGCTCTTATGCTGCCCTTTGTGTCGGTCAACGGCCTTCGCCCACAATTTGCTGTTCCAAAGCTCCGGAGATCGCATACTCTGCCAGCTCCACTAACCCGGAGATGCCGTGCAAGAAGCGACATGAGCGGCAGGAGACACAGTCTGTTAGCAGCTCGGCTTCGGCAATACGCAGCAGATCTCCCTTACTTTATGACACTCAGCTTGGACGAAAACGGTATAGGGTCGCTTTTATGGAGCGTTTTTTGGCAGCCAGACATCAGTTGCAATCTCGTCAGCGTGTGGTTTGGTTCGATCCTTACGGTGCTTCGTCCAATCATTGATTCAAGGAACTTGTTGAGGCTTGTTCAAGTCTTTGCTTTACGCCGGCCCCGTCCAGCTATGTGGTGGCTTGGTCTCTTCCTGCTAGGAGACATGACCGTGCTTGACTGGATCCCACGGTACATGGATGAGCTCTATGAGCGACAAGGTTTTGGCACACTCAATGCTCCCGATCCGACTGCGGCTGTGTGGACGCAAACACCACACTCATACCTTGACGACTTAACGCCACGTCCTTATCCGGATCCGGAGAAACCGGTGGCCTGGATGATCTACTTCGCCATCGGTACAACTTTCGCCTTCAGGAGACGGTGTCCTTAGCCTGGCGGCCATTTGGCTATACACGGCGAGAATTGATCGAACCAGAGCTGTGGCCGTGGTTGGAGCAAGGTTTCTCTCGGAAATACGTTACCTGGGTCTGGTGGATAAAGTCTAAAGCTGCCACCGCCCGCTTCCCCCAGAGCGGATTTATAGCCAACACACGCCGGAACGTGCTTAACGTGCCGGACCGCCTTGACCTTGCGGTCGTCGATGGAGCGGGAGGGGAGACTTCTTTACCTACGTTCAAGTCGCTCGCATCCAGAGTGATGACATATTGGATGCTTTGCCGTTCTAAAGAGCAGATGGGAGGTGATACAGATTCCATTGTTCTTGATGTGCAGGGACACAGGTGGTTGAAAGGATACTGAGACAGATTGATACAATCCAACTAAAGACTTACTTCTTCTTTCGATACCCTTTCCCTTCCCCTGCCCCTTCTTACTTTGGCCATTTGATACCATATTAGCTGACGAAGGCAAGTGTGACGCCCAGAACTCTCGCCCTTTATCATCAGCCAGGTGGAAGAATAAGCCAGATTCATCATCAGCTACTCTCAGCTGTTCCAGCTTCACTTGGCCCTTCTTCCCGTCTAATGTCTTGAAGAAAACTTTGTCCTCTTTAATCTTCACTATCTCGACATATGTCATACCGGGCGGCTCGTCTCCAGTTCCGTCCGGTCGGCTCGATGGGTCAGCATCAGCCGCATCGCCCAGGTGCACTTCGGCGAATGTGGTGGCTAAAGCAGATACTGATGACTTCAGTTGATCACCTGAAAGGGGTCATCTGAGCTCAAAGATCCGTAGTGCGCAGGTGCCGGATCTTTGCTCTTGTGCGTTATGTTGACTCGCGAAGAGGTGCCAGTATCAAGAAGTGCAATTGGATCATCACTCCCATATGAGTGACGGAATTGACGGTCTGGGGTTGTGAGCGTTGTCAGGTCCTAGAAAAGAATCAATCAGTCCCTATCACTCTAGCCAAAACACACACAAAGAACATACATCTTCTAGACCATCATCGTCCACGTCATCGAACCCATCGTCACTAGGTAGTGGCAACTGAGGTCGATAAGCCGGGTGGCTATGTATGTACTCGGAAGGCTGCAACGGTGTGGCACCAATGGCTGAATCTGGATAGTATTCTTCACCGCAGTGGCATGGCTCGAAGCAGAGAGACAAATGGCTGCATCTTGGGCAGCAATGCTGGAGCAGCCTCGACTTCGACAGCGCACCGCTGAAAGGAAATATTGGCCCAACCATCTTCATATTTAGCACTTTGGTTGTCCACAAATAGCACATGATCTGGAAGTGTGCCAACCCCTTTTTGAGTCGCCAAGGCGGACACAACTAGAAGGACTGTGATTGGAGGCCGCCACCACACCACCTCACAGAAAGTGTATGTGGGCAGGCGCCTCGAATGTGTACATAGTACTCAAGAGGCCAAAATGTGTATCCGCAAGATGCAGAAAACGGAAACACAAAACAGAAAACACGATGAGCAACAGCATACAGCATACAGCAATAATAAGAGTGCAAGAAAGATTGAAAATGATATACGGACATAGCCATGATTTAGCTAGGCTCAGACACCGAAATCGATGAAAGGCTAGCCACGTGACCTCACCACGTGTCAAATCTTCTGCCCATTCGGCGGCCACACGTCTGCCTTGTTTGTTTCGTCATCAGAAAGACAGGCGAAAGAATCTTGCGGGCCTTGTTATGAGCCACAAAGCTCCGAAGATGCCAATAGGATCAGTGTATGATCCATCAACTGGGACGGCCGCCATTTTTCATCCACCAGCCAGAAAACGGCGTCCAGATCACAACGGTCGATCTGATGAAGGCAGTTGGCAACATAATGTCACCACGTCTCACTCTTGTCGCGGCCAAACTGTCCAAAAAGCCCCCTCCGAACTCGTTTAAAACACACCAAGGCTCCGAGGTACTGAGGGCGGGCGCGGATGCACCCTGCCGGCGCACAGCAAAGAACACACACACCAAACCAAACCAAGAAACCAAAGTCACGAGACGCGTCCCTGATGTCATCCTCCAATAATCACCAGACACAGTTTCTGTCCACGTGATGTTGTTTTCCGCCATTGTTTTTGTTGCACAACGCGGTAACGCGCGCGCCTACGCGTGGGCGCATTTTACGCCCCGACCAAATTCAAAACTCGCTGCCACCTCCCTCCCACCTACCACTTCTCCCACATCCAACGCTCCAATTCAGCCCAGGATCGCCTGCATTTCTTTATATCCCGATTCGCGCAGCTCAATTAAACATCATGAAAGGTATATTTATCCCCTTTCAGCCTGGATCTTATAAGACTTGTTACGCTAACTATCTTGTTTTTTTTCGGTAGGGGAAGCTCAAGAGCCGGCCGCTCCTCTCGAGCCTGCGAAGCCTGCCATTCCTGAGATCTCTGAGCCACCTTTAGAAGAGGAGAGAGTTTATTGCTCGAAATGCGATTGGATGCAACCTGTTAACCAGTTTCCATTGAACAGATACGGGAGAAGGAGCAAACTTTGCTCTAAACATGCAAAAAAAAGACAAGCTGCGGCCTCTGTTGAATGGGCTGTTTTCCGTGATGAATTGAAATCATGGAGAGAGCTTGGAAGTGGTTGTCCTGCTATAATTTACGGTGTATTGGCTTTTATATCAATCAAAAAGGAGGACCAAGAGCTGCAGCAGATCGACTACGCATTTGATCTCGACGAGCTTCCAATTCGCTTTGACACCCGCGCGCCATGGCGAGGCGACGGAACAGAAGTTGAAAAGGAGGCCCAAGGCCGTATGCTTCACGACTCGATCATGGCTTTGGTTAACCAAATCTGGAAGCTCAGTGGCTATAGATTTATTAACAGAAGCATTAGTAAGTACTCCGATTCTGCAGACTACCGGTTTTATTGCTCCCAGGACGAAATAAAAGCCAGGAAACAAAACGGCAAAGGCAAAAGGGATGGCAGGCGGATGAAACGATTTACTTGCTCGAGCAGCTTGTCTCTACATGTTATTTTTGATACCAAATTAGACACAGCAAAATCAACGCACGATGCCTCTTACTTGGGGCCGAGAAAGAAGCCATGTAGCCATGTATTATCGGCCACCATCAAACTAAACTATGAAGCTTTGTTTACGGAAACTACGACTTTTCCAGACGAATGTTATGAAATACCCAGTCTGACCCCAGACTCTTTACATCTGCGATGCACACCGTTGTGGTTCAGATTACAAAGCGGCAAAGTACAGCCATTTAGTCACGTGGACAGAAACTGTGTCTGGTGATTACGGGCGTTCTGATGTCAAGACGGCATCAGGAGAAACGTCCCTACAACCACAACAACACAAGAACAAAAGAAGGATGTGGAGGGAGGTCGTGATCGGTGTCGTAGGTATCGTTCGGTGGCAGTGACAAGAGTATCGGAGTGCTAATGCTGGCGCACAGTTCCGCCTGCCCAGGCGGATGCCCGGGCAGGCAAAACCTCTACAGGTGTTAGCTTTCGCTCTCTCTCTTTGTCGCACGTACCAACTGTTGGGAAATCTCCTTTGATCAAAAGGAGACGCGTTCTTGTTTGGTGATAACGACGATGATAATTCTGATAGCTAAGAACTAAGAGAAAACGATGATGATCCAAAAAGATCCCAAGAACGATGATACAAAAAAGGATGATGATGATGATAAACTCCAGAGTGCTTGTCCTCCAATAGGGGTTCCTCAGGAACTACGTATCTCCGACGGGGTATTGCGTGTGGGTCAGGACACCGTTCCTTTCTGCCTGGAAAAGGAGGCACAAAACAAACTAGAGAAAAGACACGAAAGAAAACCCGAGGAGGGTCTGCCCCAAAGACAGCCTGCTGCCCGCCCTCAGTACAATACTCAAGATGATCTGCCAGCAGCAGTGGTAGCGGGACTACGACCGGTCCCAAGACTGGTTGCGATCCACGGACGCTATCCATGAGTAGCGCAGATGCGATAGCAAGAAGTGTCTGAAGGAATGGGGCACGGGTGTGGGGTAGGCTGACGCCCGTGTCCCAACAGCCCAAGGCGCCTTGATTGTGCCCGACCTGGCTCGCGTAGTGCGGCTTTGCACCAACCAATAAAATGGTGCCACAGCAAAAGCGCGAATCCACAGGGTGTCGGGACGACCCGAGCCTTGCGCAAGTTGCATTGTAGTGTCCTTTGTTTACTTACGCGATACTGGCCGACCCTTGGTCGTTGGGTTGGACCACCGGGGTTTAACTCGCAACGCCACTTATTCGTTTTGGGTTAATAGTTTACAAAGGTGCTGCAAAGAAGCAGGCGGTTATCGGGACATGGTAGCCTGCCCTCCTGAATGAATGGAAAGAGGCACCAGTTGTAACGGCGTAGGGCCGTGTGAGCTGGGCAGGCAAGACACTGCCCAAAGAGACCACGCACAGTGCACCCTGGTGGGGCAGCGCGGGGCACGGGCCACCAGAGAGAAGAGCTTTCTTCTGGCAGGAAGCCTGTGTTTGTGTATTTCCTTTCTTTCCTCCTTTGTTCTGTATCTAGATGTTTCGTTAGAATTGGGCTTTATTGGCTCGAGACTACCTGTGCTTCGACCAGCTAGCCCATTACACTCACCGCCTACCACCGAGGAGGCGGACTAGACCACCGTTATCAACCGTTGAAGGCCGCTGGCACCAAGACATCGGCGGCGGCTACTTCGCGACATTTATTTTCGTTGGCTTCTGGAACATCTTGTTCTCGATCGATCTTTCTGCATCATCGTTTCTTTTTAGTTTTTAGCCATCATCAGAATCATCATCGCCTTTACCACCAAACAAGGACGCGTCTCCTTTTGACCAAAGGAGATCTCAAACAGTTGGTACGTGCGACAGAGAGAGAGACAGCTAACAGTTGAGGTTCTGCTTGCTCGGGCATCCGCCCGGGCAGGCGGAACTGCGCGCCAGCATTAAACACTCCGATACTCTCGTTACTGCCACCGACCGATACCTACGAGACTGATCACGACCTCCCTCCACATCTTCTTTCGTTCTTGTGTTGTTGTGGTTGTAGGGACGTTTTTTCCTGATGCCTTCTCGACATCAGGGACGCGTCTTGTGACCTTGGTTTCTTGGTTTGGTTTGGTGTGTGTGTTCTTTGCTGTGCGCCGCCAGGGTCCAGCTGCGCCCGCCCTCACTAGATGTTTCGTTAGAATTGGGCTTTATTGGCTCGAGACTACCTGTGCTTCGACCAGCTAGCCATTACACTCACCGCCTACCACCGAGGAGGCGGACTAGACCACCGTTATCAACCGTTGGAAGGCCCGCTGGCACCAAGACATCGGCGGCGGCTACTTCGCGACATCCTTCGCAGCACGAATGCCATGCTGAACGACACGGGCGGTACGACGCCGCCACCAGCACCTCACGAAGGCCGAAAGTAGCCTTCTCACACAGTTTCGCACGGGCCACATTGGCCTACGAGCCTACCTCTACCGCCAGAATGTGACGGACACCCACGTGTGAGTGTGGCGCCGGGGAAGAACCCGCAACACACGTCCTGTTATCTTGCACGGCAACACCACCACGTCGACCGGACTGGCCACAAACACTGGCGGATCTAGACCACCGTCTACAATCGGGCCTCGCGGCACGACCACTCCTCTGCTTACATATCCGGAGCGGCCGGCTCCCGGAGTACAGCTTGACCGGGGAGCTGGAGAGGTCGCCGAAACCGGCCTAAAGCGGCTACAACCCCGACAGTACACCGGTTTCCTCCCACGCCATCTGGTTTATTTTGTAGCGGCCAGCAGAAAGCCTTGTGTCGGTACAATAAATGCCGCTAGGCCGCATGCAAAGTTGTTGGGGCTAAGTACGGAATCCATCGGCATGAAGCGGGATCCGACGGTATGAGACGGCATTGCAGGGTTCGCGTCCGAAAGCTGCACACTCCGCTCTTAGCAGTATATCTATGCCTTGGGATCTCCGTCTAGATAGCTTCCAACAGATAGAAGAAGACAAGCCACAGAACACACAGATACAAAGCACGTAACCTCCAAACAGGTGGTTATTTGCCCTGTGACAAGTGTTCAGGCTCTCATACAATCTACTCTCATCTTTCACACAATCTTCTTCATACTACTTCACCATTCTGCCTTGGGTCTAAATCCCTAAAGTATTAGTTATTCCAACACCTTGTAACTCGACGCCTCCGTTGTGATTCCGGCAGAGTGAACATGACCGTTCCCTGCACCACACTCCACCTCGACCGGTCAAATAAGTCTGTTCTACCCGGGTAGGCGCACAATCTTATCCGGCCATACAGATTCGGTCTGCTCCAGTCGTCGTACAGCATGGCGATTCGATACTGACCCCGAGATCACAGCGGTAGAGGCGCTATGGAATCTCACCCACCGGCCAGCAATGAGAGTGTAGGGAGTGGACTTTACTCGTGCTTCTGAAAGAAGACATCCCTTCTCCATAGTTTGCTAATCCTCCTTCCCTCCTCGTCACTGACAATTCGGTTTCGAGAAGAAAGCCTCCACCCCAGCTGCGCCAACCTTATGTGCATGCCTTTGCTCAGGAGAGACTCTAGATATAGGCTGCGGAATTCCACGTCTTGGTCGTCTTGCCAACGCCGCATGTAGGCCGCCTCCCGGGACGTCTGGGTGCGAAAGGACGCAACGTAGACCTGCCTGTCCCTCTGGGCCACGTGGCTCGGAGCGAAGTCAGGGCCCGAGGACGGCCATAGGAAGCGGGGAGCCCGCGGCGCGCGCAATAGGGACCGGTGCCGCGAAGGCCCAGTCGATGACACTGTTATGTGACACGAAGAGGTAATTAGACGGAAAACACGCAGACATCAAACTCGACTTTGTAGCGAACTTACCTTTTGATGTTGCACTCGGCATCAACAATAAGATTGTCCGGCTTGAAGTCGCCATGTTCAATTGCAAAGGCCGTGTCCAAGAGGCCGTCTTGTCCGAGCACTTCACCAAGTAAACACTGTTGATCAATACAGTCCTTCTCGGAGAGGCCAGTGAACTTCCCCTCCCGAACGAGCTTGACCCTATTTCTCATAAGCCTTTCGAAAAACGCAGCCGCAGAAACGCCTACCGTGATTAATGATTAGCTTCAAGTCTTTTCGTGAGGTGAGCGCTCCTTACGTACCAGATTCGAGTGTACATTGGACTAAGGATAGTTGGATAGAAGCCATCTCGGAGAGCAACCTGTCCCGTATCGGCCGTGGTGGAAAGTTGTCGTCCCATCGAAGCTGCGAACCCGCGACCCAAGTCAACACAATGAATGGGTGCTTGATTGGGTTATCAAAGGTAAGGCTGTGCCCGTGGCATTTTGGAGCCCAGGGGAAGCGTTTGGCCTCGAGCGTCTGGAGGATCTGCAGTTCTTGTTCAAGCGCGTAAATCTTTTCGTCTTGGCAACCGGGCATGTACAGTGGCACGCGAATGGCCAAGCTTTCCCTGTCCTTGAAGCGAAGCTCGAAGACATGACACTGGCCTCCACGGTACTCGGCCCCCAAAGATGGCGATTCCCCGCTGAGTCCGAGCTCGGAAATGGCAAAAGGGATATTGTCCGCTGCTAACCTTCGCCTCTCTGTTGAAGTCATCGTATGGAAGCAATGGTAGGGGTCGAGGCAGCTGGAAGGGTTGCTGAGAGGGCGTAAGGCTATAAAAATCGAGATTTGTTTCCTACCGTTGTATTAGAAAGTTTTGGTTAAGGAAGGGAGCAGCCCTGCCCCTACATGCACTTTCTTTATTTCTTATGTAAGGGGCTGTGCTCGAGTGGGCGGAATAGTGCTCTGTATTCTTTCACGCAGGCGGCCTGAGCTAAAAATTCCAACGCCCATCATTGATGAGGTCACGTGTGGTCCACGGCAGTCTTACGGGTTTATCCAAGATAAATTCAAGCCTGTGTCATAAAGGCACAACCGTACAAATGATTAAGACTACACCGTGTGACTGATAGTATTCAGAGCCTGGCCCTGGGTTTAGTTGTATAGTACGGTACGGAGTAGTGTTTTTCGCATTACTTGGGAATACGGCATCAGGTCAACGGGGATTGTTTTATTCAAGGCCTATCCATACAAATTCATCCTTTCATAACCATAGGCCGTGCGATAAAGGGCCAAAGTCCTCAGACTACCTTCTCCTCCTCAGGGACAATCGAGAGCGATATAGCTCTCTAGTCAGGCACTGTGTAGATATGGGCGCCATGAGGGTGGTTATCGGCTTTCGCGTTGCAAGTGCAACGGCATCCACGCTGACGGAGAGGCGCAGAGAAGTACCAGATGGTATCAATGTGTTGCAAGTCCTCCGGGTACTATGGATAGCATAAGTCAGACATCAAGCCAATCAAGGTAAGAAGCAAAGAGCGGTCGCCACGTATATCAGCCGGCTTGAGATTGATGTTTGCCTTGCCCTGCGTAATCTCGCACGACCCTTCAAAGTCATCTCCTGGGTAAAGAGAGAGCTCAAGGCTCTCAGTCAGGTCGAGCCTCTCGAGTTCGTCGAAGAACACGGAGGCGAACCGGAGATCCTTCTCGGTAAGAGGGCTGTCTTTCTTTTCTGAGTAGTGAAACTCAGTCGGCTTCAGCTGCTTGTCTCTGTCAAAGCCCCAAATGGAAGGCTGTGGCTCCTTCGTTCCGGGGATTTCTCCCTCCCAAGGAGTCGAGGTGCCACCATATTCAACCAGCTTCTGCCTGTGGTCGATATCCAAATCTCTGATCCATCCCGGCTGTGACAAAAAAACTCAAGAGCTGGCCTTCAATAAGATCCTCACCGTTCGTCTGAAGGTAGGTGGCACGGGCCGTAGCGATAGTGGCGCGAGCATCGTCAAGAGTCGGCAGACTCTGGAAGTGGCTGTGCGAGTAGGGACAGAGAACCGCGGCCATTGTGAAAGAAAGTAGATGAAGCGGACGGGTGTCGTAAGAGTTGCGTACTGAGTGGCAAGAAGGATTGTGAGATGACTGAGTGAAAAAGACCTCTACAGATGGAGGCCATAAGCTTCTTAATAGCAACCATATGCCTGAGAGATCACACTGTGAGGCAACTGCATCACAACGGACTCTCCTCTGAGACGCGTACAAGGCCTGGATGAAGAGCAACCGTGCGCGACGTCGTGCGTTCGAGTTGTGAACGTACCACATGCCTCGGAATCGCCCTCCATGGGACGTCTTGTTGACCTTCGTAGAGAATGTTGTTGTCTGTCGCACAGTCCAGCCGCTGAGATGGTGGCCAGATATCGGCTTTCATTGGCTACAAAGTCACAATACAAGAGCCGCCTAGGCAGCAATACAAAATGGAGGCTGGCAAATTACCGGCCATCGGTGACTGAGCCAGATGACTAATATTGTTGACTGCCCATAACGCGACGCGCGAGTCAACACACGTTGTGAATTCGTTCGGTGCAACCTCACACCGCCTGCCACCGCCCCGACAATACCCACGTGTCTGGGAATAAGCACAGTCCTGTCCAGCGACGAACGCTGGCAACGATACCACACACCACGAAATGGGCGGCTGCCAGGTTGCGCACTGGGCGCGCACGGGGAGTTTGTGCTCAAGGCCAGCGACGACACGTCGAGCGATGCGCCGCCCGAGACGACCGAGGAGGACTCCGACTATGCGCACTGCCACGGCATCGGCGGCGGCTCCGGCGGCTCAGACACATCTCCGCTGCCTTCGGAGCTGATCGGGAACGACGACGACCCTTGATCCCCACGGCTGCGGCGATTGACCGCGTTTTCCACGACGCGCGCGCGACCTGGCAACACTTTGTTTGCGAGGCCGAGGCGCTGCCGGCGTGCTCGTTCCCCCGCCATCTCAACAACCCGTACATTCTACTGCAGAATGTGCCCGCCCTGCCCAGCCGGATACCGTCGGGGCCTCTCCTGGCTGGACGGCCGATATGGCACGTGTCTGATCCGGAACCGATGATATGAACAGTGGCTCGTTGGACATGCAGAGGGTTGCTGGCCTTCGCGATGAACTTGTCCTGTGGTGCAGGGATGCGATCACGTGCCGCACCACGGCGGCGCCCGCGCCGGACGATGTGCCGGCGCTGCGATCGCGCGGCCATCTGATCCTGACGCTGGGATGGGCGTACATTTTGTCCGTGCGTTTGCTGGAAACTCAGCGCCGGACGGTTGTGTACACACCAGAGGCCCTGCAGCCGCAGAGCGCCAAAGATGCGGCGCGCCTACGCCGGCAGGGCCGGCTGGTGCTGAACTTGACGGGCGACGGCGTCTCGCCGCAGCTTGTGCGGTGGCTCTGTGCGCTGCTGTCGCCGCAGCTTGGCTGGCGGGTACACGGTTTTCCGAGGGTGCCGCCGTGGGCATCGCATTGTACGGGCGATGCTGTCTTTGCGGTGGTCGCCAACGACAGCGTTCTCGAGACCCCAGTGATCGCGCCGCCGACGTCGGCCACCGCTTCGGTCCTGCTTGCCGAATTTTGCGCCCTTTATTGCTTGAATGCGGCAGACGAGCCGGGCGACGTGGTATCGGTCTCGCCCATTACGGCGGCGTTCATGGCCGCGCTCGCGCTCCCGTTATACCGCCTGTACGACTTGGAGCCCCAGTTTCCCTTGCCGCAGCTGCGGAGATGCACGCCCTGCAGCGACAAAGGCGGGGTGGCGACGCGCATCAACTGTTTTGTCGCCGACTTGCGCTACTTTATGACGCTCAGTATAAGCTGGAGGCCAATGTGGTCTATCGCCTGGAGCGTCTTTTGGCAGCCCGACACGGACGCCAACCTGGTCAGTCCCTGGCTGGCCGGCGCCCTGGATGCCCTGCGGCCGACTCTGGCGTCGGGTAACTTTGTGAAACTCGTGCAGGTCTTTGCCATGCGCCGGCCACGCGTTGCTTTGTGGTGGCTCGGGCTCTGCCTGCTTGGTAACCAAGGCATTCTCGAGATGGTGGCTCGGTACTTGGAGACGCTGGAGGAGAAGTACGGGCGCGGGTCGTCGGCCAGGCCGTGTATTACCGCATTTGCCTGGACCGGCGTCCAGCATGCCTTTTCACACGCACCGCCGCCGCGCCCATACAACAAGGACGACCAGGACGGCCATGACGGCAAAGATGCGTCGCAGCTGGTCGCACGGGCGGACTTGTTGTGGCACCGGTTAAATTTTAACCTCCAAGACGAATCGAGCCAGCTGGCTTGGCGTCCGTTTGGCTATGTCCGCAAGGAATACATCGAGCCGGATATCTGGCCATGGCTCGAACACGGGTGCCAGCGGCGGTACGTCACGTGGGTATGGTGGATCAAGGCAAAGGACAAGGCCACTGGGATTATCGGGACCACGACCAGCGAAGAGCGCGGCTTCCGGGCCGACACCGGCCGAGTTGTCCAGAACGTGCCCGATGTTCTCGGTATTCTCGGTAGTCTCGGTGATCCTGACGGCGCCTCAACACCTATTAGCGCAGTTATCAAGCGCGAGCCGTCCATGGAGACGACGCTGCGTATGGTTAACTATTGCATGTTGGATATGGGGGGCGAATTTGACATGAGCTTGGCTGTCCTCGGTGGAATCACATCTCACAAATGGCTGCGTGGATGGGGGATGTTTCGCTAAATAAAAAGAACTAGAATACTGTCAATCGGCTTATGCTCTTATATTACGCGAGCTATTTCTTCCAACTGCTCCCTCCGCGCTTCCCTTTGCGCCCTTTGTCTTTGCCCTTGCTGCCCAACGTCACAGGATAGCCTGTGAGATCCATCTGTCAAGGTTTGGTGGCCTAAAGGTGGGCTCCCTAAACAGAACCTAGGATGGTATGATATTTTCGAGGGAGAGCTGATATAGATTGTGATGTCAGCCGAAGAGCAACTAACCTAGACGATGTCGTCTTCTTTGCTTTGAAAACCGAACTCCCTGAACGGTCGACAGTCGACCCACAAAGTCTGAGTACATGACGTTATAAATGTAGTTCCGTTGATTTACAGTGCCTCCCGTACGTGGTCACCGTTTGTTCGGGTTGAGTATGGTATAAAGAGATGTTTGACAGCTGTCTATTTATGGCCGGGAACAATACTTGAAACAAATGCTGATCGCTGGCCGCCCAAGTCATCCCGTCTTCGTAGCCCCGACCTACTAGCCCGACCCACTAGACGCTCCATTCTCGCTTCAAAGCCCTTTTCTAGCTAGAAATGCGATGGAAGGCTGCAAGAGAGACTTCAGTTTCACGACCCGTACCTGTACTGTACGAGTTCGCGCCACGGAACGACCTGGAAGCCTCATGGATCACTAGGGCCGGGCTAAGGAGATGAGCACTCGTCACAGTTTTTGTGTACGCGTATCGATTTCAAGGATATGTTTGGACATTGGTCGTGGCCCTTTTCAGGGCAGTCCTTCCACCCTGGAAAACAAAGTGACCACATGAATAGTTATTCCATTGTTTTACACACATCGTGGTCTATTCTGGTTAGACACGTCGCTATGGGTGTCGTTCAGACATAAGACTTACGTTGGCCCAAACCCGGTGGTAGGTTGTTCGGGTGGTCTTGTGTCGATGGATTCGCACGATGGTCGATAGTGAAAGCCACTGTCTCGCGACGGAGGGAGCTATTGCCCGATGAACCGTAAAGTCGAGATATACTGTACTTTTGTCGTCGTTGCGAGCGTTTGATGTTGTTCGCCCTTAATCGAAGTTGTGTCTCTAGTTTGAGGGTGGGGCGATGTACGAGTAAAGAGACCAGTGCCTGAAATAAAGTGGGAAGACGGGCATTAGTGCCTATTGATCGACACTACCCCATTCTCACTACCCAGTACATCACCCCACCATCGATTAGTTCCCGCGTACGAGAAGAGGATGGGTGGGGCAGTTTCCCAGCATCCTACTTTTTCAACTTCTCGGGCACTACGCATAGCTAAATATCCCCAGTTTTGCAACGTTTCTACGAAATACGAGTACTCTTCTACTACACCCATCTCCTGACCCAGAGTTTCGCCATGGCGACGCGCATTTTCGTCATGTGTCAATACCACCGTATCCCAGCGGAAGCCGTACAGCAAGAAGCTGCAGCAGCAGTGGTAGCGGGACTACGACCGGTCCCAAGACCGGGTGCGATCCACGGACGCTATCCATGAGTAGCGCAGATGCGATAGGAAGAAGTGTCTGAAGGAATGGGCACGGGTGTGGGGCAGGCTGACGCATGTTGCAACAGCCCAAGGCGCCTTGATGGTGCCCGACCTGGTTCGCGTAGTGCGGCTTTGCGCCAACCAAAAAAATGGTGCCACAGCAAAAGCGCGAATCACAGGGTGTCGGGACGACCCGAGCCTTGCGCAAGTTGCATTGTAGCGCCCTTTGTTTACTTACGCGATACTGGCCGACCTTTGGTCGTCGGGTTGGACCACCGGGGCTCAACTCGCAACGCCACTCATTCGTTTTGGGTTAATATTCTGCAAAGGTGCTGCAAAAGAAGTAGGCGGTTATCGGGACATGGCAGCCTGCCCTCCTGATTGAATGGAAAGAGACACCAGTTAAGTAAAGCCAACTGTGACGGGCCAGGGCCACGAGGGGCAGGCAAAGCTCTGCCCAATAGCGCGCTAGATGAGCGCACGGTCATCACATGGCTAGGGGGATTGGTTGAGGAAAATCCTGCAACCCGTCATTCTCGTTCTCTTTCTTCTTTCTCGCTCTCTTTCTTCTCTATCTGTATGTTTCGTTGTAATTCAGATGTGTGAAAGGCTACCGGCTCTGTTATCTCGTGTTTGTATTT
>JADMNG010000099.1:0-16291 GCA_016097075.2 Sporothrix phasma | reverse complement strand
TTTTCGGCGTTGCAGGGCAATCTGGTAGATCCGGCGTCTTATTTAGGCATCCGACTTTGGCCACAAGGTCGATCTTGGGCCGCTGCGAACCCGTTCACGGACGTTCCGGCCATGGCGACACCCTGGGACCATGCACGACCGGCGGACACGCCAGTGGACTGCCAGGGCAGGAATCAGTACAGGACCGTGCCCAAGAGACGCATGACATCAGCTCCGGTGCGACCGTCAGCCTCGACCACGTCGTAAGAGACAACGGTCACCGTCACTCACCAGAGAGACGACCAAGACCGCCGTCCACGGCCACCGGTCGCAAGCCATCTCCCGTCTCACCGTCTCGTTTTCCATCTCCGTCTCCGTCCCTCCACAAGATGTCAGCATCACATCCAGCAGAGGCCGATGCAACGTCAGAAGAGCCTTTACCACGACTACGCACCGTCCCAAACCATCCACCGACGACGACTCGATCCGCGCACACCCGGACCCGGCATCACCTTCTCGAGCCACGGCTGCCGTGCGCTGCCGCTTCCAGCCGCACGCCCGTCTCCCCGCCCGCCCCCCCAGAATCGCCGCCCTCGCGCAAACGTCGCCGCACCCTCTCTCGACGTCGACGGCCCCCACACGGCCGCCCTCTGCCGCAGAAACGCCGCCCTCCGCCGCACACTAATCACCTCTCGTCTGTCGCTGCCTTTTCGCTGCCGGCGACGCATATTCTCAACCGCGAGTCGGTTCGCGGCCGGCGACAAGCGCTTCCTCAAGCTGGCCGCCATCAGGAACGCCAAGACCATTGACGGACACCGCCGACCGTCGCCCTCCCAGCCGCCCGTCGCCCGCGAAGTGCTGCGGAGAGCCGCCATGGCCAACCGGCTGCGGCAGCGGCTCTACGCCGAAGCGACGCCGCGTCCACCGCGGACGGCCGCTCACCGGCATCCCCTTGTCGCTGATGGCCAACATGGCCAATGCACGCTTCACCATTGTGCCCGTCTCGGCCTCGCCCGCCCCAGCCACGGTGAACCCCTCTGCCGTCTTCGCCCCGGCGCCGGCCCTGGCCAAGTCGCCGCCGCCGCCCCACCATGCCCACCGGCCCATGGTCCGGGCTGTCTCGCGGAGTCCCAAGCTGCGGCCGGCCGATTCGAAGCGGGCCCGCGACAAGCCCGGCGAGACGAGGACGGCGATGCCGCCGACGCCGACGCCGACGACGCCGACGCCGACGACGGCGCCTTTGCATTTGCCTTTCCGGCGCGCGAGCACAATGTCCACACCGACGGCATCGACGACGAGGACAATGACGATAGCGAGGACATCTATGCCGACTTTAGCGTGCTCTTTAGCAGCGCCACCGCCGGCGACGAGCTGGACGACCTGGACGGACTGTACGGGCTAGACGATCTGGACGGGCTGTACGGGCTGGACGGGCTGGACGGCATTGCGCATTTGCCGAGGCGATGCGGGGATGGGGTGACTGAATGATACCAGGCGTTTGTGACATGTTGATGGGGTTTCGCTTTTTGGCATTGGGTATTCGAATGTCGATCCAAGAGGAGAGAATGGTTTCACCATGATGCTCGCCATTCTTTCTGTCCTCGCTGCACTCGCCTTTTTTTCTGTCCTCGCTGCGCTCGCCTTTCTTTCTGTCCTCGCTGCGCTCGCCATTCTTTCTGTCCTCGCTGCGCTCGCCTTTTTTTCTGTCCTCGCTGCGCTCGCCTTTCTTTCTGTCCTCGCTGCGCTCGCCTTTCCTCGCGCAACGGCACAAACCCATTTGCTCCTCGGCGACACCACACTGCCACAACCCGCTCCCGATTCGAGGACGCAAACGACGGGGCTCGTGAAAACTTGGAATTGAAAGAATGCTGTTGCCAGTCCGATCTATACTCTATCCTCTGGAGGTCCTCTCCGCCCGCTGTCCGCTGTCCGCTGTCCACTACGCATAGCCCATCGTCATTGTCCCCGTCCGTCAGGCCTGTCCCAGATGCCGTCGTAAACATGATTGCAAATGGCTGCGCCCAATTCCCAAGGTCCAGCCACCCAGTCACACCATGTGCCTCACTGCTCTGCGGCACGGTGGGCACCGTGTGTCGGTTCGGCCGCCGCGGTCGCCTCCAGCTCTGGCATCGTCGGCTGCCCCGGCGGCGCGCACCCGCGGCTCCGCCACAGCGCCGCGCGCTCCTGCAGCAGCTCGGCCGCCCAGGCGCGCGTCTCCGGCAGCACCATCTTGGTGGCGACATAGGCAAACTCGCCCAGGTCCAGATGGCCCTGCCCCGCGTCTCGTACTCGTGCATCTGCAGGAGCAGCTCCATCTTGTCGACGTCGTGCACAAAGTGGCTCTCGGGCGTCTGCGCGTCTTCGTACTCTTGCCAGATGCTGCGGATCTCGCGGCCCACGGCGCCCGGGTCGGCCGCGCCCACGCGCCCCAGGAGGTCGCCGGTGATGTAGTCCATGGTCGAGGCTTCGCGCCGCGACTTTTCCGGCTTGGGCACGCCGTCGACGGGCGTGATGTCGCCCACCAGCGCCTCGGCCATGTCGTGCACCAGGCACATCTTGATGCAGCGGTTCATGTCCAGGCGGGCGGCCAGGGGCGCGGGGGCCAGCATCGTAATCAGGACATGCGGTACATGTGGTCGGCAATGGACTCGCCGTAGGCGATGCCGAAGCGGCGCCAGCCCTCGCGCTTCGTCGTCTTTAGGAGCTCGAGCAGGTGGAAGTAGGGCAGGGGCGAGCACGTGTGGGGGCGGGCTGGCTACCGGCGGGCGCCGAGATGGCGTCCGCGGCCTTGGCCACGGTCCACGGGCCGGCCAGCTTGGGTGTCGGTATGACGCCGAGTTCTGGGGGCGCGCGCGCGTTAGACGACGTCCCGGTCGTCTGGAGACCCGGGGCGACCTACCTGCAATCAGCTTCTCGACAGTCACGTCTGTGCCCGTGGGCACGGGCTTGCTGCCGTCTGTCATTGTTGGGCGGAGGGAGCGGAGGAGAGTGGAGAGTGGAGAGTGAGGAGGAAGAGATGGAGAGAAGAGGACAAAAAGTGCCCGTGGATCGCGGATGTTGATGCTGAAAAAGACCAGACGCCCGTTGCCTGCTCGTCTTTGCGTGCCCGTCGCCGTCGTCGTCGTCCTGTTGTCCCGTTTGTCGTGCGGATGGAAGCAGAAGCCAAGAGGACAGGAAAACAAGTAGAGCACAGTCGCCAAAGCGCCTCCTACCGCTAAACAGCCTCCAACCACCGCTACGACATGTAAACACCATTCCTTATCGGTTGCGCCAGCTTATCGGCTGAAGGGGTGAATATAGCAACCAGCCAATCAGCGGCCGTATCTTCTCGGCTGACTCTGCTTTGACAAAGTCTGCGATGCTGTCGATGAGGACATGCAGCCTTGTCTGCTGTCTCGAGGCTTTGTCGAGACTGGGAGACGCACGTCGGGACGGCTGAGAAATAGGAGACGGCTTATGAGTTGGGTCTGTGTGGTAGACTCCTTGCGCGTTGTTTTGTGCAGTCTTTGGGTTGTTGTATTCTCCATTCTGTTCTCTTTCCTTCAGATCAAATCGGTATTTCTGATTTCTGTGAAACAGTCATTCTCGACTACTCAAGACCTCTTCATCACGATATTCACACAAAGACGCTCAACGTACTCCTAAACTCGCAGATGCCCGTATCTTCACCCTGTCGCATGTGTTGACGTAGCGCCGCTGTGTTGACTGCCATTGCTTGGGCAACGCATCTGCAGCCTGACGTCTTAGCGCTCTTCGGCCGAAAGGCGGCGACTCTCAAAGACTAGGGCCATGAGACCTGCACGTTGCTCTGCATCGCATCTGCTGGCCGACTTGTCGAGGACCGTCGTCTTCTTTACTTTTTCGCCTCACTACAGCCTCCTCCATTGCGCAGCTCGTTGACAGCGCCGCCAATGACGACAGTCTGTCTGCTGCAGGCGTTTTCCCCTTTTGGCCTCGTCTCAACGCGTCTCGTGACGTCCTCTGCCCCTTGACCCATTTGTGCAGCCTCACCCTCAGCCCAGCTTTCTCACCGCCGCCTCCACCATCGACCCTGACGACACGCCTTTGACCGACGTCGTTTCCTTTGCACAGCACGCCATCGCCATCGCCATCGGCCGCTTCGTCTTCTTTTGTTCGCCAGCATGCGCTGTTGAGAGCGCGCGCCGTGCGACCAACACCATCGACTCATCGACTCCATCGACACCCGACTCCGTCGACACCCGACTCCATCGACGCCGGCCTCGGAGGTCACGTTCGACGCCCGTCCTGACCCCTCTGACTCGACGCACACGACTCCCTCCTGCCACCGCCACCATGCCAGGCTCACCACTTCACGCGTTCCACGTGCCCGGCGCGTACCACTTTGACAGCCATCCACCCGTCTGTCCGACCACGCACGCCCTCGGCGACGACGTCTTTCTGCCGCCGGCGCAGCGTCCCCTGCCGGCTCGGCCTACCTCGACCTGACCCGCTCGGCCGGCAGTCTTTACTCGGACCTTTCCTCGGTGCCGGCGGTGGGCCCCTGGACCAGGGCGCCAAGCGCAAACGCGCCGCACGGGACTCCCGGGAGACGACGCCGCTGGCCGAGGGTGACGCCAGCACAATGCACGGACAGGGACAGCAGCACGGCCACGGCGCCCGCCGTCCTCCCCAGCAGGCACCAACGCGATTCTCCTATACGCTGGCCGGGCAGATTGCCGTCGACGGCGCGTCCAGCCCATACGACACCATGGACGAGAGCGTCCATTCGGACGTGGGGTACCGACGAGCGCTGGGGCCTCACGCCGAGGCGGCGACGGCGACACCAGAGGCGGAAGGCGAGGCGGCGACGGACGAGCGCTGGACCGTGCTGCACGCACTCGGCAACGTCGTGGGCAAGGTCTGGGAGTTTTGCACGACGGGCGCCTTCCGCGGCTTTCAGGCCGGCGGCGGCGCAGGCTACGACTGGGCGACGGGCAAGCCGACAGCGGTCGAGGGACCGACGCCGGTCGGCGGCGACGCCCATGTGCCGTTGCACAGCGACAGCGAAACGACGCCGCAGCGCAACGGCAAACGGCGGCAGTCAGTGCTGCTGGCGACGAGCTCGGCCGCAACTGGTCATTGTCGACCCGAAGCTGAAGCAGAGAGAGGCGCAGGCGCAGGCACAAACGCAGGCACAAACGCAGGCACAAACGCAGGCACAAACACAAACGCCCCGGAGACCGACAGCACAACGGATACCACTACGCCACGGACGCATATCCACGTCGGCCACGCCGGCCGCGGCCAGCACAAGAACGCCCGACCGGCGCGCACCGGACTACACACGCGCATCGACAACGACAGGGACGCCCGCCACGGCAGCCTCGCGGCGCATCAACACGCCAATCTCACGGATGGGCGGCACAACATTGACGGCACAGCACCGACGGGGCGCGTCGGCAGCGTCGACTGCACGCGTGTCCCTTGCCGGCAGTCCGTCGCTATCGGCACGAGAGCCTGCCAGTTTTGCCTCGCCACGGTCCTCGACGCCCGCTGGCAGCATCACGCTTGCATCTCCCCGACGCCAGCCCGCCGCGTCTTCGTCCTCGTACAACAGCGGCAGCACCAGCCCAGGCGGCAGCCGCATACCCATGTCGCACTCGGCCGCCGCCGACGCCGGCTACAATCCCTTTTCTCGTGCCGCAGCAGCCTCGCCACGGCCGGGCAGCCGAGCTGGCGGACGCTCCAGCAGCACGGCCTTTGGCGCCGCGGGCAGTCCCCTGCAAAACGGCCATGGCCTTGGACACGGCCAGGGACACCGTCGCAGCTACAGTGGCCGTGTCGGCACGTCGCCGCAGCCAAAGCACGGGCCGCACCATCCGCCCATGCCGCAAAAGGCGCAAAAGGCGCAAAAGGCGCAAATGACGTACATGCTCGATGGCGACGCTTCCCGCGGCGGCATCACGGCGAGTCCCCGTCTCAACGACGAGGCCAAGCGCCTGGCGGCCCAGAACCTGGCGGCCGAGCAGGCGTCGGATGCCAAGATGGAGGCTTTTAATCGGAGGCTGCAGCAGATGATTCGCCAGGGCCAAGAGGCGCTGGTCACGACGTTTGAGGTGGACGGAGACGACGGCGACGACGGTGACGACGGCGATGGAGGTGTCGACGGGCACTGGGCGGATGACTAAAGACCCAATTGCCGTAGCCGTGCCCATGTTTGGATGTTTCTCTTGTGTAATTCGTACTTTTGAGTCCACGACGTTTCCACGAAAAAGCCATTGAAGCGCATCGACATGCACCTTGTTGACCAGACGCATGGCAAAGCACATGCGATCAGAACCAAGAGGAACGCCAACTTCTTCTATCAAACAATATGATAATATGATATGGCCAACGCCCTACACGGGTGAGGCCAAACGACGGGATACGTAGACAGACACGACTTGATGGAATGCAATGTAGTGACAGCGCAGGAACGTGTACAGGAGAAGCAGGACAAAGTAGAAAGGACATGAACCCGTGCCAGCGACCAACGACCAACAAGAAAAGACAATGGAGAGCAAGAAGAGAAGCAAAAAGAAGCAAAAGAAGCAAGAAGGAAGCAAGGAAGCAAAAGGAAAAGCAAAGAGAGCACGACCAAGACTACATTTGCATGTCAATGACCGCGCCCAGCCGCTCCGCCAGACCCAGACCCAGACCGCCGCCCCCTGCGGACGAGTCCCCCTCGGGCTCTCCGCCCTGGGCCTCACCGGAACCGCATCGCCGTCCGCGTCGGCCGCACATTGCTGTCCACGCGCGCCCGCAGCTGCCGCGTCTCGTGCAGCGTCTGCTCCAGCTCCTCCTTGGCCCGCGCGTCCGCACCGACGCCAGAATGTCCGTCACCGCCCGCTCCGCCCGCGCCATCAGGTCCGCCACCCACGGCGACAAGGCCGACGACGACGCGCCCAGGGCGTCCACGCCCGAAGCCGCCTGGCCGCCCGCCACCTCGACGTCGTGGCACCAGAGGGCCACGGCGGTGTCGATCCACTCGACAACGACGCGGCGGCGCCGCCCGGTAAAGGGCACCTCCTGCGCATCCAGCAGCCGCTCCAGGACGTGGACGACCATGGCGTGGGACACGCGCAGCTGCAAGAACAGCAGCACGGGCCAGGCCGGGTCCGCGCCCATGGAGGCGTCCTGCTGGCGGGTCAGGGCGTACTCGCAGAGCGTGCGCAGCAGCGTCTCCACCGGGAAGATGAGCGAGTCCAGCGACGTGCGGTGGGCAATGGTCTGGATCTGCACGGACACGGCCTCGTACGGCAGCGGCGGCGGCCCATGCGCACCAGGGCCGCGTCGGTATGGGTGCGCGCCGCCGCCTCGTAGGCCGCCAGGCGCGCCTCCACCTCCTCGTGCGTGTTGTTGATGAGCTGCTTCCAGGTGTCGGCAATCACGCGCGGGTTGTGGTAGTCGGCGGCGTTGTAGATGAGGAGGCACAGATCGTAGTAGCCGGCCTGGTCGGCGTAGCCGTTGAAGAGCTCCGACAGCCCCAAAACGGCGCCGTCCAGGTCCGTGGCAATCTCCGCCTTGCGCTCGTCGGGGATGCGCCCGTCGGCCAGCAGCCGCTCCAGCAGGTCGTCCTGGATGTGTGCAATGTCCAGCAGCTCCGTCACCTCGTGGTTGAGCTGCTGCTGGCGCTGGCCGCTGATGCCGGCCGACGCGACGCTGGCGTTGGCCTTGGCGCGGCTCAGCAGCGTGATGCGGTCCTTGATGCCCAGGGCCAAGGCCGAGCCGGCCAGGTTGAACTGCACCTGGGCGGCGTCAAAGAAGCGGCTGCGGTGCGTGTAGAAGCGGCACAGCAGGTCTGCATGCTGCGCGTCCGCCGTGGCCAGGCGCTGCAAAAAGGTGACGACGTGCGGCGAGTCAATGGCCAGCAGCCGGTCCGTCAGGTCCTCGGCAATGTACCACTCGTACAGGTCAAAGTGGAACACCTCGTCGGCCGCGTCGTTGACGACGTTGTACGCCTCGATGCGCTTCGTGTAGGCCAGCGTGGGCCGGCCGTCAATCTGCTCCGGCTCCGCCGCCGAGTCCCGGTCGAGCTGCCGCAGCACCGTGTGCACGAGGTCATAGCAGCGCCGGCGCTCCTCCCACAGCGCGCGCCGCGGGTCCGCCTCGGGCTTGCCGTCGTTGAGCCACGCCAGCGCCGCGTTGCCGCGGTCCTTTTCGTGCGCCACCATCAGGCACAGCTGGATGGCGCCCGCGTAGTACTTGAGCTGCACGTACTGCGCCACGGCGCCCGTCAGGTTCGCAAACGTCAGGCTGCCGGCCACGCGCTCAAACAGGTGCAGGCTCTCGCTCAGCAGGCCGCGTGCGGCCTGCGGCGACTGGGCCTGCTCGGACGCGCGCTGCAGCTGCTCCTGGGCCTTGAAGATGACCACGTCGTCGGGCTGCAGAAGCTGCCGCAGCGGCGGCGCAGGGCGTCGGCCACCGTCTCGACGTTGGAGCCGCTCTCAATGTTGCGGTTCACGATGCTCTTGACCAGCAGCTTGGCCAGGTCTTTGCCGGCGGGCCGCGCAAACAGGCTCTCGTACGTCAGCTGGCGCAGCTGGTCGCGCGTGCCGTCGTCGAGGCGCACGTACATGTCGGCCACGCGCTCGTCAAAGAGCATCAGCACAAACGAGATGCCCTCGGAGATGCTCTCCATCAGCTTCTGCAGCGCGTGCAGCGCCTGGTGCTCGGCCTGCAGCGCAATCTCCTCGTGGCGCGTGGCGCGGCGGCGCGCGTCGGCCGGGCCCGACAGGCCCTGGATGCTGCCGGCGTTGGCCCGGAGAAAGGTGCGCAGCCGCTCCAGGTTCTCCTGCACGGCCGTCAGCTTGGCCGTGGGCACGGTCGAGCCGACCACGACGCCCGATGCCGAGTGCTGGACCGCCACGACCTTGGCCGCCCACAGCGTGCGCACCAGGCGGGTCAGGTAGAGGGCGAGCGCGTCGTGGCGCGACGACAGCCGCACCGAGTCAATGGTGATGGCGTTGCTGTCCGTCTCGGCCACGGTCGGCTGGCCGCCGTAGTTGACAAAGGCCGTCTTGGCGCGGTCCTCGGTGGTCTGGTCCGTGGCGCGGCTCGTGCCCGAGCGCAGATCGCTGCCCTGGCCGCAGGCGACGGCGAGCGCCGTGGACACCGTCTCGACGCGGCCGTACAGGTGGATGAACTTGCGGATCTCCTTGTCAAACAGGTCGTCGCTGCCGAGCGTCCGCACGGCGGTCGCGAAAATGTCCACCAGGCGGCGCCGACGCACGACGTGCACGCCGTCGTTGGTCAGAATGGCAAACTCGCTCGGCGGCGCGTCAAACTGCACGGCCAACTCGTTGCCGAAGCCGAGGGGCTGGTGGGCGGCAGCAAAGGGCGCGGTGATTTGGCCGACGTCCAGGGCGTCCTTGGCGTGGCCCAGGCTGATCCAGTTGCCGTGCTCGTAGTACTTGAGCGCCGAGGCCGGCGTGGTCACCTTGATCTTGCCCGTCTCGGGGCGGACAAAAACAGGCGCAGCTCCTGGTGGCGCACGACAAAGTCGAAGCAGAAGCCGGGCGCAAAGCGGAAGCCCTTGGTGGTGGGGTCGAGCGAGCGCGACTGCAGGTCGACCATGGCCGGGTCGTTGACGGCCGAGCGCGCAAAGCCGTTGGCGACCACGGAGGCGACGGGGGCGCGGCCTCCTTGGGCGGGAACTTGACAAACTGCACCTGCATGGACTGCGGCGCCGTGTTGGACGAGTTCATGGTGTACGAGGCCGAGCTGGTGGCGCTCAAAAACAGGCGGCAGCCCGTGCTGGTCACGGCCATCAGGTGCAGCTTGGACGCCTCTTGCATGGCAATGGGGCTGATGCCGACCAGGCTCATGCGGTCCGTCAGCAGCGGCGACGTGTTGATCATGTGCGTGACGTCGCGCAGGCAGTCGTTCTTGTGCTTCTCAATGACCTTGGTGAGGCGGTCGCCGCTCTCAATGTGGTACGTGCGGATGGTCGACTTGCTGGACAGCGTGTACAGCAGGTTGCGCGAGTTGTCCACCACCATCTGCACGAGGCTCTCGCTGTTCTTCTGCGCCCAGAAGTCGAGCGCCACCGGGAACGCGGGCACCACCGACGACCAGCCCGGGTGGCTGTGGTTGGTCTTGCCGACGCGGTTCGAGAACCACTTCTCCTCCTGCTGGTAAAAGATCTCGTGCACGTCCGTGTCGCTGCTGCCGCCCAAGAAGATGCGGCCCGCGGCCGTGCCCACAATGTACGACACGTTGCCGCCGCCGCGGTGGATGGACATCTTGGTCTGGTACAGCGAGATCTGCTTGGAGCCCGTGGCCGTGGGCGTGGCCTCGACGCCCAGCAGGAAAATGTCGACCTCGGTGGCCACCACCAGGACGTGGCTGATGTTCTTGACAAACACGCCCGGCTTGGGCGGCACCAGGCCAATGGCCGTGATGGCGTGCGGCTGGTCCTCGAAGCCAATCAGCTCCGGGTTCGGCTGCGTGTAGTCCCACAGAAAGAGGCTGCTGTCGATGCAGGCGTAGGCGTGGTTGATCTCGGTAAAGAGGCCCATGCTCGTGACCAGCTGCGACACGTTGTACCGCTCAAAGATCTGCTCCGGGATGGGGTACGTCTGCACCTTGTGAAAGGGCGCCCAGGCCGACTCGGCGCCGTGGATGTCGTACTCGGACGAAGCGCCGGCTGCTTGGTTAGTCGGACGTTGCACCGCAAAGACACAGAGGCACAGCACAAGAAAAAAGGGCACGTACGTCGGCAGTAGGAGTCCAGGTCGGGGTAGCTCTCCTCGAGCTGCAGCACGCGGTTGACGGAGCCGGCGGCCTTTTGGACAGGCGTCAGCACCGCCGGTGCAGGCAAGGCCATGGCGGCGTCTGCCTGGAGTGCTGCGACGCCGGGCCGCGGCTGTGGTTGGAGCTGCTGCGGCTGAAGCTGGAGCTGGGCCGAGGACGCGGCAGCGCCGCCCAAAGACGATGCGGCTGCTGGGGTCGGATCAAAACAGTGAGCGGCCGCCATCGAGGCGCGATGTGGCTGCCGGGCCGGGCGTGGCAAAGTAGGAGCCGGGAATCTGGCGCCGCGGGGTGGCCAGCGTCGCCATGGTGGGCGAGGATGTGTGCTGTGTGCTGTCCTCACGGGGAGAGGGGAGGGCGGAGGCGCCGGGATGTCTGCTGGCGGTTGGCGGCCGTTTCGTCGACGGTCTTGTCGTTCGTCTCGAGCTCGTCGAACGCAAAAGGCGATACGCAAATACGGCAGCCTCGTCCTACTTCCCTGCTGCCGACAACTGTCCAGGAAGGTCTCGGGTCGATGCTGCAGGTAGGTTGGGGTCGAGGTCGGAACAGTAAAGGGGCTGGATGGGCTGGAGTGGTGACGGCTGACGGATGCCGGATGGCGTTGTCGTGAAGGTGAAGAGCTGAGAGCTGAGAGCTGAGAACTGAGAGCTCCTTGAAGCTTCAATCCCGTCGTGGGCAAGCGCGGCTGCAGGTCGCTCGGACTCGGTAAAGAAAAGATAAAGGGCGCGGCTCGTCTCGGTGGCCGTGATGTCGCTCGTCTGTGGCTGCGCTGGCAGGTTCTCGGGTCTGGTGGCGTGCTGTTTTGCCTCCTCCGCTGCGACAAACTGCCTTTTAGCTGTAAAATGTGAGGCTGGGCAGTGGTCAATTTTTTCCCCTTTGCCTGCTTCCTGGAAACGCGAAGTCGTCGCGCAAAAGGCGCTAGACCCGAAAGAGCAATCAGAGCTCTGGGTGGGCCCGTCGAATGAGCCTGCGAGACGGTCCACATAACTTAGTCATCAGGAAGACGGGGGCTGCTTCGGATTGTGTCGTAGTCACGTGGCTTGTATGCACCGATCCAAGTCCAGGTCAACGTAACGGCGGGCATCTAATTCAAAGAAGGAGTAATTAACATCCAAGCGAACTACACAGGCCGTGTTCCGACGTGGCGGGAGACTGAATGACCGCGAGGGCGCCCGGTCGCTGCACGTGGCTTTGGCGTAGGCGACGACATCGCGATCACGACGAGGACGCAGGACATTCGCACCACACGCTACAAGGACAGGATGGTGGACTCTGTAGACTTTCCACTTGTTTAAATGCAAGGAGCGGACGTGTGACTGTGAGTAAAGTCTTTAAAACATATAGTCGTTATTAGGAACGTTTTCTCTCTGGTCCGTTTGGCTTTCTCATCGCGGCTGGCACGGCCTCTCCGTCTGCCTTTTTTCCCTCCTCTTTCCTTCCATTGCACCCGTATTTTCAGACTGCTACGTGGCACGTGGTCCACCCACACGGTCCACCCACACGGTCCGGCCATACTGCCACACTACCGGCAGAATCCCCATGACCCCACTTACTGCGTCTTGGCCTCGCGCGCCGCCTTGCGGAGGGCGCGGCGGCGAATGTCCTTGTGCATCACCAGGTTGTACCAGACGGCCAGGTGGTGGCCGACGCCAATCGTGTTCTCGACCACATACTGCAGCAGAGCGTGGGACCAGTAGGGCGTGTAGGTCGACGCAAAGGCCTGCCAGCCGCAGCCAATCTTGCCGAGCGCGGCGCGGACAAAGGCATCGGGCTTGGGCACCAGCATGTTGGGGCGGCGGACCTTGCTCATGGCGGAGACGACGAGGTAGCTGAGGACGAGGTAGGTGTCGACGCCGCTGGGGCGGACCTCGGCGCGAGGCTCGTGTTCCAGTGCTGCAAAAAGGCCTTGCTGCCGCTGTAGGTGGCCAGGTAGGGCGTCGGCAGCCAGCCGCCAAAGGAGCCCATGGTCAGACCAGGCCCTTCTTGCGCTGGACGAGGCTGGGCAGGATGACCTTGGTGGTCTTGAGGGTGCCGAGACAGTTGATGGTGACAATGTTCTCGAGCTCCTGGGCCTCGGTCTCGAGAAAGGGGACGGGGATGCTGTGGCTCTGGCCGACGTTTGTTGATCAGGATGCCAATGTCGAGGCCGCGCACGGCGTCGGCGAGGCGTGCGTAGTCGCTGTCGTCGTTCTTGGCGTAGTCCATGGCCAGGACCTTGGTCTTGAGGTCGGCGTGCCGGGCGTGAGCGAGGCGGCCAGGGCATCGAGCTTCGCCTGGGTGCGGGAGACGAGCACGAGGTTGAAACCCTTTGCGGCGAGCTGGGTCGCAAACTTCGCTTGCCGAGCCGTCGGAGGCACCGGTGACCACAGCCCACGTGCCCTTTTTGCCGTACTTGGCGCAGCTGGAAGAGCGTTTAGAGCAACACACGATGGGGATGCCAGGGGCCCAAAACGTCAAAACACACGGTGCTGGGAGAGCTTGGGAACGACTGACATTGGTGCCAGCTGAGACACAAAGATGCTTGAGCAAAAAGGCAAGGTACGAGAATGCCTTGCTGGCCGAGGTAGAGGGCGCCCAACCCGCGGTGAGCGTCGCCGTCACCGGGCCGGGGACCGAAGCAGCGAAAGAGCGGATGGCTTCCATGGTGTCGGGAGAGCGAGAGGGCGTGGTGGGCGACTGCAGGGTGAGACGAGGGGACCGGACGCGAGCTTTGTGCTTCGTCGGGGGTCGGGGCGGCGTTGGCGTTCTTTTGTTTCTGTTCTTGTTTCTTGTTTCTTTTGGTTGTTTTGGTTCTTTGTTTTCTCCTTGCCATTATGCGACCGTTGGGGAAGGCAGCTTTTGGGTGGCTCCTTCTCACGCAGGCGCAAGGCGTTCCACCGTGTGCTGGCCAGCCAATGAGAGAGCTCATTTGTGGCAATAGAAGGGTTCGAGCTCCCCAACCCACTGGTCGCACCTGCCTTCTTTCCACTGTCAATTCGGGGAAACGGCAGTGACGACCTGCACACACTCGACTCTGTCTCCCTATTCGCCGCGCCGTACGCCGACCAACACCCTCCTGCCTGCTTTGTTCACACACGCAATGGACACTGTTTCTGTCGTACCTTCCGTCTGGGGAGCAGGGCCTGATGCGTATTACCTCTTTCTTGTGGGTCCCTTTTCCGTCGACGAGAGAGAGAGAGAAAGAGAGAGAAGAGAGAGAAGAAGAAGAAGGAGGAGGAGGAGAGAGGAAACAAGAAACATGCTGACGTCGCGCATAGGTCGGCATCGTGTCCGTCGGCAACTCGCTGCAGAACCTCGTCACGCTGCACTAAAACCGCGCCGCAGTCTACAACGGCTTCTTTGTGCCCAACGCACCAGGTGCTGCGGCGATGCCGGCCACGGGCAAAAAGGGCCCCGAGGACAGCATCCACAAGCTGGTGCTGCGTCGGCCCACGGCAAGGACACGGACAAGGCGCAGGACCAGGTGACGCCGCTGGCGGCACGGCTGTTTGGCACTCTGGACGATGCTGGCCGCTTCATCCGCATGTACGCGGCGCACGACATTGGCAACCGGGCGCTGTACCAGCTGCGCTCATCACGCACGTGGTGGCCGCGTGCCACTTTATCAGGAGCTGACGGTGTACAGACGCTGCGCCTGACGGCCCGCAGCTGTTCCCGCTGATGGCGGCACGGCGGCATGCCTCTGGATGCGCTGCAGTACGGCCACTACGTGTCGGCGTAGGCTCGCCGGGTGGGACGGGCGGCAAGGGGCACGGTGTGCTTGTGTACAAAGTACGGCAGTCGGCGTAGCCCGCGGTCGCACGGACGGGGGCACCGCAACTAGGGCGCATGGTGGTGGTACATAGGGTACGTGTATTACTAGTAAACTCGGCAAAATGAAGAACTCGGCAAAACGACGAAAACTCGACCCTAGGCAAGGGCATTCTCTCATGTCACGTTCTCCAGACACGCCAACGCCATGACAACAACGACAAACAACGACAACGCCACTCCGGGCCCCCACAACGCCACCCATCAGCCTAGAGGCTGTTCCGGTACAGCTCGCCGCCACAGGCGCGCAGCTTGGCGGCGGCCTGCTCGGGCGTAAATGTCGCGCTGCGGCTCGCCCGCAGCTCGTAGCGACCGACAGGAACTTGCGGACGGTGGCGGAGCGCAGCAGCGGCGGGTAAAAGTGCATGTGGAGCCAGCTGCTGTCGGCCTCGTCGTCGACGCCCTCGGTGTCCAGCGGGGCTGGTGGATGCCGGACGAGTAGGGGAAGTTGGTCTCAACAGGTTGTCGTAGCGGCGCGTGACGTCCTGGATGGCGCCGGCAAGTCCAGGCGCTCGCGTCGGTCAGCTCGACCAGGCGCGGACGTGGCGCTTGGCCAGGATCATGACCTCAAAGGCCAGACGGCCCACCAGGGGCAGACGGCCCACCAGGGGCAGACGGCCAGGAACGAGTCGTTTTCGCAGACGACGCGCTCCTGCTTGGCGAGCTCGAGCTTGACGTAGTCGCCCAGCAGGTGGCGGTCGGCGCCGTGCTGGCGGCGGTACTGGCGCAGCTGCGCCAGCTCCTTGGCGGGCTCTTCCGGCAGGCTCGACGTGGTCCAGACCTGGCAGTGCGGGTGCGGGTTGGAGCAGCCATGGCGGCGCCCTTGTTCTCAAAGATTGCAGTAGCGCAGCTGGTGGGCCGGGCGCGGGACGGTGTCGTATGCTGCGACGTGGAGGGCGTGCGCCGCCAGGAACGCGGCCGCCGCGCCGTAGACGGGGTATGGCGGCGCCAGGTGGGCGGCGTAGATGCGCGGTCCAGGTCAGGATGACGGGCAGAATGTCGCGCGCGGCCATTGTCGGCGAGGGTGACGTGGTGCGTGGGCGAAAAGGTCAGGACATAGCACTTGCCGGTGGTGGCCTCGGCGCGCAGCAGCAGCGCCGCGAGGTCGTCGTCCTGGCCGGTGGCTTCGGCCGGCGTGTACGTGGCCTGGGTCCTCCTTGACGGCGCTGTAGTCGTTGACAAAGACAAAGGTGCTGTCGTAGGCCGGGTTGGCGTCACCCTGGGCGCGCGTGTTGCCGGGCAGAGGTAGCACTGGGGTCGTAGGCGGGCAGCGTGTGTTCGTTGGACGGAGACTCTTGCTGGCCCCTTTGGCGCGAGTTGGTGGCGCGTCGTCAGTGGGCGCCCCGTCCATCGCGATGCAGCAGGCGGATGGTGTCGGGGGAAGCTTCACTGCCAGGGCCGCTGTGGTGCGTGTGCGGCGACACGAGCAGCCAGGAGCCGGTCAGCCGGATTGTACCGCCGGTGGGAGATGTCGTTGAGGATGCGTCGTCGGGCATCGTGAACGGCGGGTCGGGGGGAGGGATGGGAAGCAAACGTGGGCGCAGTCTGCGCGGGCTGACGCTCTGCGTGCACTGCTGCTGTACGAGTCTGCGTCAGAAAGACCGGCGCTCGCTGCACGTTGAGGTGTTGGGATGGCACGTTTTGCGGAAAGCCAGACGGCAAGCCGACGGTTGGAAGCGGAAACGATGCGAGTGTCAGACGGGATTGACTGTTTTGGGAGAGAGACGGAAAAAGACGGACAAGACAGAAA
>JADMNG010000098.1:0-16838 GCA_016097075.2 Sporothrix phasma | reverse complement strand
AGACGTCCTGATAGGCGGAGAACTCGCTAAGAGTCCCTGGTTGTGTCGCGGGTTTTTCGTGATCCCGTTCTTCTGCCAGCAACATTTCTGTCGCGAGAACCGCGTACATGCGCGGGGCTTGCATTGCTGTGCGCATGAACTGGCGCGGCTTCATGAGCTTGACGTCCGAGGGTCTCAGACTGAAGGTCCACGATGAGTCATGTGGCGTGAGGGCAATACCGAGGTCAGAGAGCCCAGGCATCCCCAGAAGCACTGGACAATCGCCCGGATCCTGGTCCACAGCCACACAAACTCTCACGAAGTCCCTCTGTCTGCCACGGCTGTCGAATAGCTTCAAAGGCACTTCCAAGCCCCGTAGGACTGGGCCGTGTTTCTCCCGATACCACGGATAGGAGGAGAAGTTGCGTCGGCTTCTTCAACAAGTACGTGCGCGCAAAGTCGATGCCACGACATCGATTTCTGCATGAGTGTCAAAACCGACAAGAATGTCGACAGCTCTGCGGCCACGCAGACGGCCGGGGTGACAAAGCGGTGTCTCACAGGGACGAGAGGCAACTCCGAGCTGAGACTACTCAAGTCGCCCTCTCTTTCCCTTTTTCCCGACAGAAGTGGTGTCGGCTCGCGTAGCCTGTACAGACACCGTCGCTGGCTTGCCCGCTGCTTTGTCAGGACATGAGGAAGCGTAGTGTCCCTTTTCGCCACAGTGGTAACAAGTGACAGCCCCCGAGGAGGTTCTTGCCGGCACGGACCTTTGGCGAGAGGGTCTCCGATGATTGAAAGACCTGTCTCCCATAGTCCGGCCGCCCGCACCTTTCAGCTTCTTTGCGGGACGAGGGTCGGCGTCCTCCTGCGGCGCGTCTCTCTTCAGAGAATCGTGGTGAAATTTGCCGCGGGGCCTGGAGCCTTCCAGATTTCCTCCGCACGTTGGACTATGTCCTGTCGAGGGGTTTCGGAGGTAATCCCACCAGCCGCCAGTTGGGTGCGGATGCTTGGTAGTAACGCAATGTAGAAGATGGCCGTCTTGAAGCGGACTGGCAGCGGCTCCATTTTGTTTCAAGAGCATGGAGTTGGGCCAGCAATTTTGTCGGGGCCTGGCTTGGGGATTGCTTGGTGGCCAGGTATTCCTCGACGACTGTGAGGTACAGTTCCCCAGCCTCCGGCCCAGTGTATTGAGCCAAATGACAAAGGCGGCCCACGACTTTCTAGCCTCCTCTTGTTCGACATCGGGCAGCTCCCGCACGTGTTGCTCCCAGAGAGGTGGGAAACTTTGTTCCATGCGACTGAGAGCTGCAATGATGCGCGAACGCCCACGCTGATAAGTGTAGGGGGCGGCATCGAAGAGTCTCTCCATCTCCGTCCTCCAATTATCCCGCTGCTGGAAGGTGTACTCCGGCTGGTACTTCTCTGGGGTTCCACCTTGAAGTCCATCGACTTGCGTAGGTGGCGATGGCTTCTCGGCCAGAGGTCGGAATCGGAGCCGAATGAGCTGGCGTCCGAATACCGGGCTCCCCGGTCGAATCAACGTCCGCAAGGCCCTCCGTGGATGCAATGGGAGGTGCGGAACGATTGGCCGTCGTAATGGCGGCGATGAGTTGATTCAGCAAGTCAGTGGGGACTTCTTGCGTGGAGGCGGAGTGGCCTGCTCAGCATGCTCGGCCTGGACAGGAGTTTCGGCAGAGGCCGCGCTGGTCGCGCTGGAAGAGTTGCCAGCGGCGGCTGCGGTGATGCTTGAGCGTGTTCTAACCATATTGAAAATGGTCGAGTCGGATTGAGGTGAATTTGTAAAGAAAGATGAAGAAGGATTAGGAATTGTAAAGGTCCTGGGGATGATAGGGGATAGTTGGGTGCTCAATAGCGACAAGATCACAGTCAATGAGATAGAACAGAAGAATGGTGTTGGTTTTACAAGATCTAATCCTTGGCCTCCCTTCTCATTCTGGCGGAAGGCCAGGAATCTCTCTCTATTTATATCTGAAGAAACCCAGCTGACTGCCTGCGGCCATAAGATGGCAAGCGTCCACTCCATCACTCAACAGCCCCTGTTACTGAGAGATGATGTGGCTGGCAGACAGATGCCGACGACAAATGCCGGTGGTGAACGATGCTGGCGACAGGTGCCGACGACAGATGCCGGTGGTAAACGATGCTGGCACATGACGCTGGCACATGATGTTGGCACATGATGCTGGCACATGATGCTGGCACATGATGCTGGCAAACAAAGAGAGTGGGGAGGGGTGACGTGTTAGTCAAAGGTCATTGCCACTAGCCGCGAGAGGTGTGGATCCCTGTAGCCCGCGTGCCATGACAATTTATCCCCCCTCAATACGCGATGTCCTCAGCGCGTAACAACATAGTGAGAAGACGTAGAGCGCCGGCATGGCACCGAATCTGATGCTAGGGTTCTTCGAGCCACTTCGCCGTACAGATCTGTGTGGATGCCAGGTAGGTCTGTAAGGCCTGCCTGCCAACCTTGGTACAGAATAATACCTGTAGGTTAAGTGGTAGCCCCTGTAGGGCCTTCTGCATTTTCCTCCTCTCGGCTAGGTATCCCCTGCAGTGAAGGATTAAGTGTGAAGTGGTTTCTCTCCCACTATTACACTTCCGGCACTGGTCGTCTTCCGCGTGGCCTAGTAGCCTTTGGTGGACTTTGAGGTAGCCGATGCCCATCTTTAGTTGCGTGAACGCAGCTTGGAACTTGCGCGCCGCTGCTATTGTAGGTAGTTGCGGCCGAAATTCAGACTGCCCTGGCAGATGCGCTGGTAGTGCGTCCCAGAGCCTTTGCTCCTTTCTGGGCCTGGGATTCCCAAAGGATTCCCATTCTCTCGGGTTTGGGCCTTGATCTGCCGCTAAGGTAGCCTATCGAGACACCCACTCCCACTCCCTGTGGCCGAGGCTGCTCTTCCAAGGCTTCCCTTTGTGTAACGGGCTAGCTGGTCGAAGCACAGATAGTCTCGAGGCAATGAAGCTCAATTATAACGAAACATCTAGATACAGAACAAAAGAGGGAAGAAAGGAAATACACAGACACAGGCTTCCTGTCAGAAGAAAACCCTCACTCTGCCCCACCAGGGTGCGCTGCGCGCTGCCCCGCCAGGGTGCACTGTGCGTGGTCTCTTTGGGCAGTGTCTTGCCTGCCCAGCTCACACGGCCCTACGCCGTTACACAGCCCCCTGTAATCCACGCAGAGTCGCAGGGAGCCGTCTGCCTTTGGCACAAACAGAATGGGCGCTCCTGCAGGGCTCTTGGATTCCCTGATCCAGCCTTTCTCGAGCGCAGACTTCAGATAGTCGCGCAGGACCTCCAACTCTCGGGGCGAGAGCGGGTAAATTGTGCCATGAGGCGGCTGTGTTCCTGGCAAGAGATCAATGGCGTGGTCGGCGGCAGAATGCGGCGGCAAAGGCTCGGCCTTCTCAGGTTCAAAGACGTCCTGATAGGCGGAGAACTCGCTAAGAGTCCCTGGTTGTGCCGCGGGTTTTTCGTGATCCCGTTCTTCTGCCAGCAACATTTCTGTCGCGAGAACCGCGTACATGCGCGGGGCTTGCATTGCTGTGCGCATGAACTGGCGCGGCTTCATGAGCTTGACGTCCGAGGGTCTCAGACTGAAGGTCCACGATGAATCATGTGGCGTGAGGGCAATACCGAGGTCAGAGAGCCCAGGCATCCCAGAAGCACTGGACAATCGCCCGGATCCTGGTCCACAGCCACACAGACTCTCACGAAGTCCCTCTGTCTGCCACGGCTGTCGAATAGCTTCAAAGGCACTTCCCAAGCCCCGTAGGACTGGGCCGTGTTTCTCCCGATACCACGGATAGGAGGAGAAGTTGCGTCGGCTTTCTTCAACAAGTACATGCGCGCAAAGTCGATGCCCACGACATCGATTTCTGCATGAGTGTCAAAACCGACAAGAATGTCGACAGCTCTGCGGCCACGCAGACGGCCGGGGGTGACAAAGCGGTGTCTCACAGGGACGAGAGGCAACTCCGAGCTGAGACTACTCAAGTCGCCCTCTCTTTTCCCTTTTTCCGACAGAAGTGGTGTCGGCTCGCGTAGCCTGTACAGACACCGTCGCTGGCTTGCCCGCTGCTTTGTCAGGACATTTTTTTTTTTTTCAATAAGTGTATTTGTGTCACGGCAGGCGGGCTGGGGGGTCAGGTAGGCGAGGACGAGCAGGATGACAGGACAGGTAGTAACAGGTTTGATGACGAGGACGTAGCTTAAGGAGCTACAATACAGGATGCAGGCAGAAATCAGACTAAGTACAGAGTTTTCGGCCAAAGCGGTAGTCAATGGCAGAATGCTTGCTAGCGTCAGCAAGCCAGGCAACAGGTCTGTGACAATTTGTTGGAATAACTAATACCCTAGGATTTAGACCCAAGGCAGAATGGTGAAGTAGTATGAAGAAGATTGTGTGAAAGATGAGAGTAGATTGTATGAGAGCCTGAACGCTTGACACAGGGCAAATAACCCACCCGTTTGGAGGTTACGTGCTTTGTATCTGTGTGTTCTGTGGCTTGTGTTCTACGTATTGGAAGCTATCTAGACGGAGATCCCAAGGCATAGATATACTGCTAGAGGCGGAGTGTGCAGCTTTCGGACGCGAAACCTGCAATGCCGTCTCATACCGTCGGATCCCGTCTCATGCCGCTGAATCCCGTCTCATGCCGATGGAACCCGTCTCATATCCCGTCTCGTGCCGACGGGTCTCGTCTATGCCGACGGATTCCGTACTTAGTCCCCAACAACTTTGCATGCGGCATTTATTGTACCAACAGTATTCAATACTACGGATTATGACACTATCTATGGGTGGGCCAAAAATGCTTCCCCGGCTAAAACAGATACAGGTAAAAGAAAGCGAGTGAAAGCCAGAACAACAAAAAGCAGAACAAAAAGGAAAACACAAAACAGAAATCAAAGAGAAAAGAAATGGTGAGTGAGAAATCCACCTGCTCCGTCGTGCAGTTTCTAATCTGGGTTTTTTACCTAGTATCAGATGCAAGCGCCGGCATGGCACCGAATCTGATGCTAGGGTTCTTCGAGCCACTTCGCCGTACAGATCTGTGTGGATATCTTTGGGTTGGGTTGTATGATAGCCCGTAGTGCTGCATCCGAGTCCTCTCCAGCTAGTTCGTCCCTTACTGGCTTAGTAATAGCCTGAGTTATGGATGGTCCTTTTGGAAGAGGAGGTCCTAAGGCTGTAGAACCTGCAGGCTCTTTCGAACCGGAGTCGGGGCGGGACCAGGCCTGCTTCGAGTTCAAGGGCCCTGCCGGGGGACCCTTTGAAGGCACCGGTGATCCTCGCGGAGGCTTGGTTTTGAAGAAGTTGGAGCGGCCGAATAAGGCTCTCGGGCGTCTTCTCGCCTTTCCACCACAGTTGGACACCAAAGTCCGAGATGCTAGTGACGCAGGCTGTGTACAGTAGCTTCAAGGCTCTGGAGCTCAAACCTTTCTGCGTGTTTCCAAGCCTCTGGATCGAATGGAGGGCCGTCGTAGCGGAGTTGACCTTCTTCTCGATGTGCGGCTTGAAAGTGAGTTTCGAGTCGAACCACACGCCTAACCAGCGAACGACCGGCTTTGGCGTTACTGGATACCACTAATCTGGAGGCCATCTAAGATAGGGGCCCTCTGAGTGGAGAAGTGGATCAGCTCTGTTTTTCCGAACCGGGTGTTGGGCTTGCCATGGACCCGGCAAAAGCCAAGGCGATCAAGGAATGGGTGGCACCGACTACAGTGCGCGGCGTGCGCAGGTTCCTTGGATTCACGGGTTTCTACCGCGAGTTCATCCAGGACTATGCCTTGATCGTAAGCCCACTGACGGAACTCACGCGGAAAACCCAACCGTTCGACTGGGGCGAGCGTGTGAGGCGGCCTTTCAACGGCTCAAAGACGCAGCGTTGTCCGCGCCAGTCCTGGCCGCTTGGGTACCGGGCCGGCCAACCAAGGTAGAGGCGGACTCGTCAGGATATGTGACTGGTGCGGCCCTATTGCAGCAGGGCCCGGATCAGATTTGGCACCCGTGGCTTACTTGTCAAAGAAGCTAGCACCAGCGGAATGCAACTACCCGATCCACGACAAGGAGATGTTGGCGGTGATACTAGCTTTGCGGGAGTGGCGATCGGAACTTTTATGCCAGCCCTTCACGGTCTTGACGGACCATCGGAACCTGGTGTACTTCACAACCAAGCAGCAGCTAAGCGAGCGTCAGATGCGCTGGATGGGTGAGCTGCTGGCTTTCGACTGCCAGTTGGTACACCGACCCGGGACGGAACAGGTCCTGTCCGATGCGCTGTCACGCCGGGAACAGGACATGCCGTCGGGGACCGCCGACGACCGACTGGCGGCGCGCAACCTCCAGATGCTGCAGGAAAAGGATGGGCGCCTAATCGCCACCCAGAGGTGCAGACGGCAGCGGCCTCGGCGGAGGCAGAGGACGACGACGCACTACGGGCAACGGCAGCGTGGACGTCCCGGGCCGACGAAGACAAGCCGGACGACGCATTGCCGGCGCATCGACCGGCGTTGCCATCACCGTTCGAGAGCGCAGAGCTGTCTACCCTGTGGGCAGAGGCCTGCAGGGCAATCGTCGCTACTGGCTGCTCCGCGAGGCGGTCCAAGACCAGGCGCGGTCAGTGCCGAGTAGCTGGGGGCTCCAAATCAGCCTCTCGGAATGCGACATCGATGAGAGCGGCCGCCTGCGATGGCGCGGCCGCGTGTGGATACCGGCGTCAGAACCGCTGCGGACGAAGCTGATACAAGTCGTCCACGACAGCCCCCTCGGGGGCCATCCCGGTCGGGAAATTACACGGGACATGCTGGCAAGGGAGTTCTGCTGGCCATCGCTGACAGTGGATGTCCGGAGATTCGTTCGGAACTGTGGCGTCTGCGCCAAACGAAAGCGTGGAGAGACAAGAAGCACGGCCTCTTGAAGCCCTTGCCCATTCCGTCGCGTCCCTGGGCGGAGCTCTCGGTGGATTTTGTGACGGGACTGCCGCCGTCAAAGAAGGCTGAGGCAATCATGGTGGTGACCGACCGGCTGAGCAAAGCGGTGACCTTCGAGCCCATGACTAGCACCACGGCCCCGGTGGTGGCGGAGGCGCTCTTGCGGTGTGTGATCCGACACCACGGGCTACCCAGATCGATCGTATCCGACCGGGGCCCCAATTCGTGAGTGCTTTCTGGAAGGTCATGTGCGACGGCCTCGGAATCCAGAGGCGCCTGTCGACAGCCTTCCATCCCCAAACGGACGGCTCTACAGAGAGAGCGAATCAGGAGATGGAGGCGTACCTCAGAGCCTTCGTAACCTACGAGCAAACGGATTGGAGCGACAGGCTGCCGGCGGCCATGGTAGCGATCAACAACAGGACGTCGTCGTCTACAGGGATGTCCCCCTTCTACATGACGCATGGATATCATGTAGACTGGACCACGGCACCAACGGACGGACCGCTCCAACCGACATCACCAGCGTCCCTGGGTCGGCTGTGGGTATCCCGTTGGCACGCAGCCAGCCGCCACGCACAGGCGGCCATGGGCCTAGCGCAGGAACGACAAGCTACAGGCGCTGACCGGACGCGCCAGCCGGCCGAGACGCTCAGAGTGGGGGACCGAGTGGCGTTGAGGCTCAAACACGTTGACACCGGCCGCCCATCGAAGAAACTGGACTGGCTGGCCTTGCCATATACAGTCACGAAGTTGGTCGGGAGTCACAACGTGCAGCTGGATACGCCGCCAGGCATCCACCCGGTGTTCCATGTGGATCTGCTGCGACGCCTAGCCACCGACCCGCTGCCAAGCCAGACCCAACGACATCATGAGCCGCCGCCGATCAAAGTCGACGGCCAGGACGAGCACGAGATTCAAGATCTTGTGAAACACCGACGCCGGGGAAGAGGTTACCAGGTCCTGGTTCAATGGCTGGGATACGCCCAGCCGACGTGGGAACCACTCTCAGCAGTGCAGGACACAGCAGCCCTGGCGAGGTACGAGGAGCGACACAGGCCCCCATGGGGAGGAGGGGGGTAATGTGACGGGCCAGGGCCACGAGCATGGGGGCAGGCAAAGCTCTGCCCAAAAGCGCGCTGAATAAGCACACGGTCATCACGTGGATAGGGCTTTGCCCCTCGAGCGCACGGCCTCCGCGTGGCTGGGAAATGGTTAAGGAAAACCTTGCATGGGTTGAGGAGAATCCCGCAATCGTTCCTTCTTTCTTCTCTTTCTTCCCCATCTGTATGTTTCGTTAGAATTCAGCATCTAGCTTCGAGATCCCGTGAGTTTCAACTACGTGAACCGTTACATTACATACAGATCTTCTTCCGCGGAGGCGACAGGACCTCCGCCCGGAGAAATCAACAAATTCCTGCGGATCGACACCCACAAGTGACACCGGAAGTCACGACCCAAGCACCGCGCCCAACCAACAAATAAAAGCCCGGACGGAACCGGCAAAAGACTGACCAGAGTGTCAGCGGAGTTAGCCCGGCACAGGGCGTTTGCCTGCTCGGTGTTGTCGACGCTTAGGAACAGTGAGCCCCGTTCCTTGCCCTCGTGGCCCTTCGGCGGACTGGCAGCCACGAATTTGATGTCGGCGTTGCTGGCCGAGAGCTGTTGCAGCAGACGCTCCGGCCCAGGCCACGAACAACTGCCAAGTTGAACCCGTGGGCGACCATTTTGTACTGGTGACGGTAAACAGTTGCTCCGTCACCATTGCCCTCGTGGCCCTTCGGCGGACTGGCAGCCACGAATTTGATGTCAGCGTTGCTGGCCGAGAGCTGCTGCAGCAGACGCTCCGGGCCCAGGCCACGAACAACTGCCAAGTTGAGCCCGTGGGCGACCATTTTGTACTGGTGACGGTAAACAGTTGCTCCGTCACCAAAGACCTTTTGGTACCACTCGGGGTCTTCTCGGCCATGTGCTTCTCCTCGCTAGTGGAGAACGCGATCGCCCAGCGCTGGCGGCCGCCCAGTTCCCCAAGCCTGCGGGCTCCTTTCGCCAGGTCGGCACCCAGAGCGCCATTGACTGCTCGAACAGCCTGGGTGCTGGTCATGTTCGAGGTCTCCGCAGGAAACGATTCGGCTTGTACGATCGTTTCGCGGAGGGCTTGGGCCTGCCGCTGTGCCGCGAGCACGGGTCGGGCAGGCGGTGCTGCGGGTCTGGCGCCGGCCATGGCCGCGTAGGAGCGCGGCACTGAGGCTGGCGCCGAGAGCTTGTCTATCTTTAGTTCAAGAGAGGCAAGCCCTTCTGTATTGTGTCCCACTGAGGCACGTTTGGGGGACGGCGGAGGTGGAGCGCGAGGAGGTCGCGTACGATGGCGTACGCGGGGACGGCTCTGTTCGCCTCCACGGCAAGGAAGCGCTCGGCGTTTTTTATCGTCTCGCGTGCGTCGGGGTTTCCTTCTACCTCTGACGGCCGCGATCCCTGAGCTTCGGAGCTCGTGGGGGTTTCGATGGTGCCGCCGGTCGGTTCGGTCGGAGACGCGTCAGAGGCGCGCGTCGCGCCTGAGCTACCGCCGGCGACGACGAACGCGACAGCCGACTGCGCGTTGCGTACCTGAAGGCCGCAGACATGGCAGTTAGGCGATCGTATCCGCTGAATACGATCCTGCTATTTGTTTGGGTTTTGGATTGTTCTCGGTCAAAAGGTAGGGATGAGTTGGTATTTCCGAAGATTCGGCAGCGAAATATACTCACGCCCTTGACGACTAGGGCACACCTGATTCAATCGCGGGCAGAGCGATGGAAGGAGATCAGGTGGCAGCGGCCGGATCGGCCAGCCAAGCGCGCCGACGGATGCGGCGCAGCTCATGGCAATGCTGCAGGAAATGGCCGGGAGCATGGCCAGCATCAGGGCGAAATGGTCGGGAATGTGGCAAGGATGGAAGCACGCGCGCACCAGGACCGCGAACAGGTCGCTGCCTTACAGACGGCCCTTGTAAAGGTCCTGGGGATGATAGGGGATAGTTGGGTGCTCAATAGCGACAAGATCACAGTCAATGAGATAGAACAGAAGAATGGTGTTGGTTTTACAAGATCTAATCCTTGGCCTCCCTTCTCATTCTGGCGGAAGGCCAGGAATCTCTCTCTATTTATATCTGAAGAAACCCAGATCTCTTCTGGCACAAGACCGGCAGCGGATCGGCAAAAGACCAACCAACGGTGTTGGCAGCAATAAGACCGGGTAGCGACCTGGCAGCGGATACACTTGCGCCCTTGACGACTAGGGCGGACACCTGATCGAATCGCGGGCAGAGCGATGGAAGGAGATCAGGGTGGCAACGGCCGGATCGGCCAGCCAAGCGCGCCGACGGATGCAGCGCAGCTCATAGCAATGCTGCAGGAAATGGCCGGGAACATGGCTAGGATGGAAGCACGCGCGCACCAGGACCGCGAACAGGTCGCTGCCTTACAGACGGCCCTGGGGATCGCCAGCCGACGACGAGCACGCCAGCAACCCCCACACCTCCGGGGATCCCCGTCACTGGGCGACCGGGAGCCAAGCACCGGCAGTGCGCCTTCGCCATCAGAGGGGCGATGTGGCGCTGTTCAGCGGGAAGAAGTCGGAGTACCGAGGTTGGCGCTTCGACATTATGAGCAAGCTGGAGGTAGATGCGGAGGCGATTGGGACACCACGCGCCCAGTTCAATTACATCTTCTCCGCCTCGACGCTGTGCCCAAAGCCCGCATGACGTCGTACGCCGAGATGGCCGATGAGAACGCCACGGCTGAGCATATAATCGGGCAGTTGGACTCGGTTATATGGACGCAAATGAGATGATGAGGGCGCTTACCAGGTTGCACACAATCCGCCAAAGGGAGGACGAGTCAGTCTCCAACTTCATCCCAAGTTTGAAGCGATGTTGTTCAGGAGCGGCACGGGCACATCAGGGGACATGGTGTGCATCGGCTACCTACGGAACGCGATCAACGATCGCACGCAGGCAGCCATGGTTGGATCCCCGCTGGTGACTACGTACGCAGCCTACAAGGCCAGGCTGTTGCAGATTGGCTCGGAGCTCGAAGGGCTGCGTGGGGGCCAGCGCCGCACAGGAGGTTTTCCCAGGGCTAGCCCGGAGCCGATGGACATGCGAGCCGGGCGGGCGGATACTGTCACCAACAGGGCTGTGACAGATACCAAACCCGCGGGCGGCAAGCAGGACCGGCGGAAGTGCTTCGAGTGCGGCCTCGTCGGCATTTTAAACGCAACTGCCCCAAGACGGCCAAGAAACCTTCCCCAGACCTCAAAGCGGGACGTGGCAGAGCAGACCGAGACGAGGAAACCCTCTCGACCAGCGGCGAGTCGGCGAACATGGGCGACTCGGAAAACGAGTAGCTCCTGGTAAGAGACTCAGCAGGAGCGGGAGACACAGTTGCGGCGGGAATGGGACACTGTTCGGAAGGGAATTGATGATGAGGGCATGTATTTAGACGCAGTCGTAAATAGTGCTTATCTAGTTCAACCCTTGACCGATACAGGATGTCTCACGCATGCACTAGTGTCTGAGCGACTCGTGAAAAGGGCCAATATGACGACCCTGAGGGTTCGTCGGCGGAGGCTCCTCCAAGTAGTGGAGGGCAGGAAGAGCCGGCCATAGACTTTGTGGCGCGTTTCACTCTGGACGTTCACGGCCACATCGCGACCACCTGGGCATATGTGGTCCCGGGACAAGAAGAGGAACTGATCCTTGGCAGGGACTGGCTGAACTCGGTCAACGCGAGATTAGAGCCGGCCGAGAACAAGCTGTGGATTGGGAGGTACAGATCGGAAGTTCCCGTGTTCGGAACGAAGCGGCCGACTCGCGGAATGGCGGTGCGGATCAAGGCGGGCACAGCACGAGCCATGACGGCAAGGAGGGATGTGGAGATATTTCGGGTCACTTTGGAGGACGTGCAAAAGGCTCTCAACAAGCAAGAAACCCGTGAGACGATGGAGGAGATCAAAGCACAGCTTCCCCTGAGTTGCGAGACCTCGCCGAGGCTTTCGACCGGAAACTCAGCCAGGAGCTTCCGCCTCATCGCCCGGGCATCGACCACGAGATCGAGATCAAGAGAGACGCCGACGGCCTGGAAGTGCCGATTCCAACTGCTCCCCTTTACCACCGGTCAAGAGAAGAATTGTTGATCATGAGGAAGACGATTCTAGACCTTTTGGACAAAGCCTGATCAGGCCGAGCCGCTCTGGAGCGGGCGCGCCAGTGCTCTTCGTAAAGAAGGCTGGGGGCGGATTACGTTTCTGCGTCGACTACCGGAAGCTGAATTCAGTGACAAAACCAGACACTTATCCGCTCCCTTAATGATCGAAACTCTGCACACCGTGGCGAGGCACCGCTGGGTATCCAAGGTGGACGTTATCTCTGCGTTCCATAGGATCAGGATCAGAGCGGGCGATGAGCCGAAGACCGCCTTCCACACTCGAATGGGGTCGTATGAGTGGCTGGTTACGCCGTTTGGCCTCACCGGGGCACCTGCGACGTTCCAGCGGTATATCAACTGGGTGTTGAGGGATCATCTCGACCTTGACGCTTCCGCGTTCGTGGACGACGTGGCAATCTACTCGGACGGGACTCGAGAACAGCACTTCGAGAAAGTCCGGTCAGTTATCCAGAAGCTACATGCAGCGGCCTCCAACTCGATGTGAAGAAGTGTGCTTTCGCGGCCCAAGAGGTGGCCTTTCTCGGGCACGTGGTCAAACCGGGCACGGGCTTGTCAATTGATCCCGGGAAGGTGCTCGCGATTAAGGAATGGCAGCGGCCCACTACGGCGCGCGGAGTACGGGGGTTTTTAGGTTTCGCGGGGTTCTGCCGGGGCTTTATTCGAAACTACTCCTTGATTAGCAGTCCGTTGAACGACCTCACCAAGAAGGACCGGGCGTTTTCTTGGAGTGCGGAGTGCGAGGAGGCTTTCCAGACACTAAAGGAAGCGGCCGCTACCGCGCCGGTGTTGGCGATCTTCACACCGGGCAAGCCAACGCGAGTGGAGGCGGATTCGTCGGGGTACGCATCGGGGGCGGCGCTCCTACAGCAAGGCGAGGATCAGGCTTGGCGTCCAACAGCTTACATCTCTCGCAAGCTGTCCCCAGCAGAGTGTAATTACCCCATCCACGACAAGGAAATGCTGGCCATCATCACAGCACTTCGGGAGTGGCGATCAGAACTCCGGATCCAGCCATTTGAGGTGGCCACGGATCACCGGAACCTGGTGTACTTCACAAACCGGCAACCGCTGAGCGAGCGCCAGATGCGGTGGAGGGAGGAGCTCTTCGAGTACGACTGCAAGCTGGTGTACAAGCCGGGTAAGGACCAGGTGCTGGCTGACGCACTCTCGCGGCGGGAACAGGATATGCCTACAGGAGTGGACGACGACCGTCTGGCAGCCAGGAACCTCCAGCTGCTGGAGGAAAGGAGCGGGGCCTTGCACTTGAAAAGGACTGCCTCGGTCGAGACACAGGAAGGGGATGACCCCGTCACCACAAGCGCCGCCTGGGTGGCCCGGGCAGAGACGCAGGAAGGGGATGACCCCGTCGTCACGAGCGCCGCCTGGGTGGCCCGGGCAGACGAAGATCAGGAGGGCGAGGACGCGGACGTGACACGAGATGATCTCCCTTCCCCGTTTCACGGTGCCGACATGCACTCGGCGTGGCGTGAAGCGTTGGCGGCAACGCGAAGATACTGGGCAATACGCGCAGCTGTGGCGCGTGGGGATCGGACCTTCCCGAGTAAATGGGGGCTCCAGATCAGTATCTCGGAATGCCGCCTGGATGAGGAGGGCAGGCTACGTTGGCGCGACCGGATCTGGATACCGGCGTACGAACCCCTGCGTACGCGGCTAATCCAGAAAGTGCACGACGACCCGCTGGCGGGACACCCTGGGCGCGAGATCACGAGGGATATCCTCGCGCGCGAGTTCTTTGGCCGGCGCTCACGATTGATGTGCGAAGGTTCGTCCGGAACTGCGGACTGTGCCAGCAGGCAAAAGCGTGGAGGGAAAAGAAAGCTGGGCTTTTGAAGCCACTTCCGGTACCACAGCGACCATGGGCCGATCTGACCGTCGATTTCGTTACAGGGCTCCCACCATCAAAGGGGTGCACGGTGATCATGGTGGTCACAGATCGCTTGAGCAAATCTGTGATCTATGAGGCCATGGAGCTGATTGGGCGGAGGCGGTGGCGGACCGGCTGATACAGTGCTGTATCAGGCATCACGGTATACCGACCTCCGTGGTATCTGATCGGGCTCCCAATTCACGAGTGCCTTTTGGAAGGTCGTCTGCGAGACTTTGGGCATCGACCGGCTGCTGGCGACGACCGGACACGTTGAGACGGATGGCGGCACAGAGCGTGCAAATCAAGAGGTGGAGGCGTACCTCCGTATCTACACTGCATACCAGCAGGACGACTGGGCGGACAGGCTTGCCCCTGCGATGATTGCAGCTAACGATCGGACCTCCTCATCTATCGGGTTGTCACCGTTCTTCATGACACACGGCTACCACATCGACTGGTCAGTCAAGCATGCAGAGGGCCCACTCCAACCGCTGTCCCCAGCAGCTTTGGCCAGGCTGTGGGGCACCGTTGGGCGGAGGCCCGCAAGTACGCCCAGGCGGCGATGGGACTGGCACAGGAAAGGCAGGCAGCGGGGCAGACCGTCGCCGGCGGGCAGCCGAGTCCCTCCGAGTCGGCGATCGGGTCTCCTTACGGTTGAAACACGTGGCGACGGAACGGCCCGCGAAGAAACTCGACTGGCTGGCGTTACCGTACACAGTACTGGAGGTGTGTGGCACGCATACGGTCCGGCTGGATACACCACCAGGCATCCACCCGGTGTTTCATGTGGATTTGTTGCGGCGCCTACCGCAGGACCCGTTGCCTAGCCAGACGCAGCAGTTCAGCGAGCCGCCGGCGGTCATGGTAGCCGGCGACCCGGAATACGAAGTGGAGGACATTCTCAACCACCGACGCCGTGGCCGTGGTTACCAGGTCCTGGTGCGCTGGACCGGCTACGCGCAGCCTACGTGGGAGCCGCTCCGGGCACTGGAGGAGACGGCCGCGTTGGCGGCGTACGAGGCATCACGGCGGCCGCCGTGGTGCACGGAGGGGGGGGTAATGTAACGGCGTAGGGCCGTGTGAGCTGGGCAGGCAAGACACTGCCAAAGAGACCACGCACAGTGCACCCTGGTGGGGCAGCGCGCAGCGCACCCTGGTGGGGCAGCAGAGAGAAGAGTTTTCTTCTGACAGGAAGCCTGTGTCTGTGTATTTCCTTTCTTCCCTCCTTTGTTCTGTATCTAGATGTTTCGTTATAATTGAGCTTCATTGCCTCGAGACTATCTGTGCTTCGACCAGCTAGCCCGTTACAGGCTGAATCGCATCTCCATCAAAAATCGCTACCCCTGCCCTGATTTGAGAGATCATGATCGTGTGCAAGGCGCCCGCTACTTTACCAAATCGATACCAGTATACCACAGGTGTTTTTTCGCGCAGTTGGTTACGTAATATATATTGGAGTGCCTGAAAACGAAGGCACACGCCTTTTACTCGAGAAAATCTCTCGACTAGAAGCTCGGTTGACCGTTCTCGAAGCGGAAAAAGCCGGCAAAGCCTTGGGGAATACAGCCCCGAGCACCAAGGCCACTGCGGCCAAGCGCCCTGCGAAGCACCTGCGGCTAAGCCTTCTACGAAGCCACCTGCGGCTAAACCTATTGCGAAACCACCTGTGGCTAAGCCTATTGCGAAGCCACCTGTGGCCAAGCCTCCTGCGAAGCCACCAGTGGCCAAGCATACAGTCGTGCAGACGGCTCCAAAGACCTACGCCCAAATGGCGAAGGAATCAGGCCCTTCTAACGAGGGCTGGAAAACCGTCTCACGACCCACGAAGTCTAAGGGTATCCCGAAGATTTCATACGCTCAAGTAGTAGCCCTCACCCGAAAAGGGGCTACCATCACCAATTTCCAGCCACTCCAGATCCGGAACGCCATCAATGAGGCGATCGGTGCAAAGGTGTGGCGAAGGTCGAGGTCTCGGCCAAAAAAAACATTATTCTCACAGTTGTTTCTACTGTCATAACGGCCGGGAACTTTTAAAAAAACAAAAGGCATGGGAAAAGGCGCTTGGAAACTTGCCCATATCCAACTACCAGATCCATCCACGTGGTTCAAACTAGTAGCCCATGGGCTCTAGTCTCCACCTTTACAGAGATTGGCTTGAACTCCTTCTCCAAAGAAGCCGAGTCTTACAACCCGGTCAAGGTGGTAGGGAGCCACGCTGGCTCGGGGAACCGAGGGCAAAACCACAGGCTCTATAGCCTTTGCGGTTACCACGGAAGAAGAAGCACAGTACTGCCTCCGAAAGGGCATTACAGTAGCGGGACAGGGCTTACGAGTCTCCCGCTATCGGGCGTTTTCTTCTTCCACACAGTGCCCAAGATGCCTTCGGCCAGCGTGGCTCCCCTACCACCTTGACCGGGTTGTAGACTCGGCTTCTTTGGAGAAGGAGTTCAAGCCAATCTCTGTAAAGGTGGAGACTAGAGCCCCATGGGCAACTAATTTTAAACCACGTAGACGGGATCTGGTAGTTGGATATGGACAGGTTTCCAAACGCCTTTTCCTATACCTTTTGTTTTTTTAAAAGTTCCCGGCCGTTATGACAGTAGAAACAACTGTGAGAATACCGTTTTTCTTGGCGAGACCTCGACCTTCGCCACACCCTTTGCCCGATCGCCTCATTGATGGCGTTCCGGATTTGGAGTGGTTGAAAGCTGGTGATAGTAGCCCCTTTTCGAGTAAGGACTACTACTGAGGGCGGGCGCAGATGGACCCTGGCGGCGCACAGCAAAGAACACACACGCCAA
>JADMNG010000097.1:0-17947 GCA_016097075.2 Sporothrix phasma | reverse complement strand
CCAGACCCCACCGTAACATCTACGACACAAGTATCATCGGCGGCGAGTACGTGTTTCGTTGAGGACGAGATTACGGACTTGTCGCCTACCTGCCCACCCACCTTGCCACCGCCGCTAGTACCCCAGTCGCCAACTAACCTATCCCCCACACATATCCCGCCAGTACTCGTTAACACCACGGGCAATACAAAGGAGCGACGCCGCGAGAAGCGTAAGAACTTGCAGCCTCAGACCGACAATATACCGTCGGCAAAACGGGTCGCGCCGAGCTCTATAGCTACGCCGCAACAGGCACAAAGCTCCACAACACGGCTCGTCTTACCTACACCAGACGCCTCGTCAAGTCCAGCAACAAACCCCGTTCCAACGCCTCGTCCAGTGGAAAGATTAACGCAAAAACCAGCGACGCTCGCACAGCCTTCACGACAACTGGTTTCGAGTCCGGCAAACCCGTTACCCGTTAAGCATACTGTCACATGGACGACGTGGGAGCATATGGAGGTGTCACGGCAGGCGGGTCAGGTAGATGAGGACGAGCAGGATGACAAGAGGCTCCAAAGTACACTGCGGGTAATTGGAGGCTAATGGGTGTAAGGTTGATTTCACAATAAGGTATTGTGAGCCGTCAGGGATCAGATAGCAAACATAACAATGAGCATATGATTGAAGGTAGGTATTGTATAAAACAGAGACTAATTCTTACTTCTCCAAATGATTGAGAAGTGGGCGTCCCTCTTCCTATGGAAAATGTCCTAATCCAGTCCAACTGTGATGACTCTTAACTGACCCCGCCACAGGATCGTACATGGCCACGACCCCGCAGGGCCTTTGACTCAGCAAAGTCTTTCGTGTAGGCAGCCCTGCCTGTTGAATGCGGAGAGGATGAGTTGCTTGAGACTTCATATGTATGCCAGTCGTGACAATTATCCCCTCCTAATGCGTGCTGTCCTCAGCTCGCAAAAGATTGTCAATTGTGTGCAGTTGGAGGAATAGAGACAAGCCCGGAATCGAAGACCGGGGGGACTCGAATGAAAGGAAAACCATGTAGGCAAAACTTCCATGAAAGAGAAGCGTAGGGAAACGTGGAAACGGAAAACCCTCGCGAAGTAAAAAAAAGAAAAAATAAAAGAAAGGAAAAACCCTCTGGGAAGAAAACCAGCTTGGACAAAACGTGGTAGTGGTGTGCACAATCATGTGTGACATGAAAGAGTTGTTTGTCCTCAGCGCGTAACAACATCGTGAGTGACAACATCGTGAGAAGACGTAGAGCAAACCCAGTGGGAAAATCTCTCGTCCTTTGGAAAAAAAAAAAACCCTCTTGGGGAAGAAGAACACAAACCAGATGGTCGTGAAAACATAAAGGTTGCGGGTTTGTACCAGCGCGCAGCTTCACCAGACAATATCAGACAAGCCCGAAGACGTAGAGCAAACCCAGTGGGAAAATCTCTCGTCCTTTGGAAAAAAAAAAAAAACCCTCTTGGGGAAGAAAAACACAAACCGAATAGTCGTGAAAACATAAAGGTTGCGGGTTTGTACCAGCGCGCAGCTTCACCAGAGAATATCAGACAAGCCCGAAATGAGGGTAGGCTGTGGCGGATCTCGGGTCGGCCCTTCTGGCGCAAGCATGATGAACCATCGGTGACAACCTTCATAACCAAAACGGAGACAGCCGTCCTTGGCTGCCAACTTTCAAGCACGCGGGAGAGACCGATAACATTGGCGCTCGCTCGGTATTCGCAGGCGTTGTCGTAATACAGCTGGAGACTAAAGACAGATTGGGGTGGCTCGAGGCGCCGAGAGCGAGGCTGGTGCGAAGTGCCATAGCGGCGGGTCGTTTTCGGTCTGACCTGCTCAACTGGCTTGTTTCTTGGGATTTCGCTTCTGCGTCTTGACCTCCTTGCCCTTTTCCGTGACTGCCTTTCTCTTGCGCATTTTTCGTATGGCATCGGGTGCTTGGACGTCTCCCTCCGGAACCCACTGATTGTATTCCGGTGGCCAGTTGGCCCATTTGACCAAGAAATACTTTTGGCCATCAAAGTTTGGCTCTTGCAAAATCTGCTCAACCTCGTAGACATCTGTATCCTCCTCCAGTTCTGGCATTGGCATTACCAGGAATCCCCTCGGAATTTCCAAGGCTCCAAAAGCATTACCGGAAACACATTATGAAGGCGCTCATAGTGTTCTGGCAAGGCTAGGCGATATGCCTGTTTCCCACCGTTTCCAAGATCCTGAAGGGCCCAATGAATTTGGGCGTCAACTTCTTCGATGTCATCTTGAGTTTCAAGTTCTTCGTCGATAGGGCGACCAAATCTCCCTTCTTGAAAGCCATGGGAGTGTGTTTGGCGTTGAAGTATTTCGCCTGCGCTTCTTGAGCTTTTCGCATTTGCTCCTTAGCGCGTTCTCGAACTTCTGTCATCCTTGCTTCTCTGGAACTTGCTGCTGGCACCCCTTCTGAGTGGTGCCGTCCTCGGCACCCATAGGAAAGTCTGGGCAGTATCCCATAAGAAGTTCGTGAGGAGACTTGCCGGTCGACTCATTCTTCGAGTTGTTACATGCGAACTCCGCTGTTCGCAGCAACTTCGGCCAGTTCAGGTGGGAATCCGTAGTGAAACAGCGCAAGTATTGTTCTAATACCTGGTTTGTTCTTTCAGTCTGTCCATCCGTCTGCGGGTGAAACGCTGTGGACAATCGTCTTTTGATGCGTAAGCATTGACAGACTTGTGCCCAGTAGGCACTAGTGAAGACCGATCCCCGGTCCGTCACGATTCCCGCCGGAGGTCCAAATCTCAACCACACTTCCCAATACAGAAGCTCTGCAAGGTCAGCAGCTGTGATTGTTGTCGTGGTAGCTAGGAACAAAGCCATCTTTGTGAACCTATCTACTACCACCAAAACCGCGTCCACTTTTTCCAAACCATTGAATACTGGTGGAAGCCCCGTAACAAGATCCATCGCTATTGTAAAGGTCCTGGGGATGATAGGGGATAGTTGGGTGCTCAATAGCGACAAGATCACAGTCAAAGAGATAGAACAGAAGAATGGTGTTGGTTTGAACAAGATCTAATCCTTGGCCTCCCTTCTCATTCTGGCGGAAGGCCAGGAATCTCTCTCTATTTATATCTGAAGAAACCCAGCTGACTGCCTGCGGCCATAAGATGGCAAGCGTCCACTCCATCACTCAACAGCCCCTGTTACTGAGAGATGATGTGGCTGGCAGACAGATGCCGACGACAAATGCCGGTGGTGAACGATGCTGGCGACAGGTGCCGACGACAGATGCCGGTGGTAAACGATGCTGGCACATGACGCTGGCACATGATGTTGGCACATGATGCTGGCACATGATGCTGGCACATGATGCTGGCAAACAAAGAGAGTGGGGAGGGGTGACGTGTTAGTCAAAGGTCATTGCCACTAGCCGCGAGAGGTGTGGATCCCTGTAGCCCGCGTGCCATGACAATTTATCCCCCCTCAATACGCGATGTCCTCAGCGCGTAACAACATAGTGAGAAGACGTAGAGCAAACCCAGTGGGAAAATCTCTCGTCTTTTGGAAAAAATAAAAAACCCTCTGGGGAAGAAAAACACAAACCAAATGGTCGTGACAAGATGTGCGTGCGAGTGGTCGAGACAGGAACGATGGCGGAGGCGAAGACGAGGGCCTGAGTAACTGGGGGAGGAGAGAGCATGGCTAGCGACAGGACTTTGACCAAGAAGAATTACTTGGCCACTCCTTGTCGGCCCCTCTTCCTCTTCCTTTTGCCCTCGAAGGCTTGGATAGCTTCAGGCGCTTGCATGTCATCTTCCGCTATCCACTGGTTATACTCCGAGGGCCAACCAGTCCACTTGATGAGATAAAAGACCTCACCCTTCACTTTCTTCTTGCCTCGCACTTCCTCCACTTCCCAAACATCGGGTTCCTCGTCCAGGTCGGGCATTGGCATGTCAACGGGGTCTCCCTGCCTGGCAACCCAGGGTTCGAGGAGGGAGACGGAGAAAACGTTGTGCAGGCGGCTGTATTGTTCGGGTAGAGCCAACCTGTACGCTTGGCTGCCAATCCTTTCTAGCACGCGGAAGGGACCGATAAACTTGGGCGCTAGCTTCTTGTGCGGTACTCGCAGGCGGATGTTGCGGGTCGAGAGAAGGACCAAGTCGTTCTTTGAAAATTCTCGAAACATCCGTTTCTTGTCGTAGTACAGCTTCTGTTGCTGTTGGGCGTGAATGAGCTTTTCTTTGGCGCTCTCCCGCAGTGCTGCAAGTTTCCGAATTCGTGACTCAGCAGCCGGCACTCCCTCCCCGCGAGAGACGTCCTCGTCGATCAGGTGAAAGTCTGGGAGGTAGCCCATCAGGAGCTCGTGTGGTGCCTTTCCTGTAGAGGTATTGACAGCGTTATTAGCCGCGAATTCAGCAGTTTTCAATAAAGAGGGCCAACTCAGCTGATTGTCACCGATGAAGCAGCGCAAATACTGTTCCAGGACTTGATTCGCCCTCTCGGTTTGACCATCAGTTTGGGGGTGAAAAGCGGTAGACAGCCGTCTTTTCGTCTGCATCAGAAAGCAGACCTCTTCCCAGTATCGACTGGTAAAAACAGGCCCCCGGTCAGAAACAATGCCTCGAGGCGGACCGTATTTCAGCCAGACCTCCTTGTACAGTAGCTCTTCGAGCTGGTCAGCTGTCAGAGTTGATGTAGTCGGGAAGAATAGCGTCATCTTGGTCAGCCTGTCCACGACAACAAGGATGGCATCAACCTCAGTCTCCCCAGTAAATACTGGCGGCAGGCCGGTGATAAAGTCCATCGAAATTTCACGCCAGGGTTGGGTCGGTACTGGCAGAGACTGTAACAAGCCGAAAGCCTTGTGCTTGCGAGATTTGTTCCTCTGACACACGGCACAGGATCTCACAAACTCTTCAACTTCCTTGGCCAAACCCTGCCACCTAAACTTTCGCCGGAGGAGAGCCAGCATGCGTCCCTTGCCAAAATGCCCTGACGTGGCTACTTCATGGTAGGCTTTCAAAATCGCTTTGCGAAGCGTGGCCTCATTAGGCACAAAGACGCGGCCCTCGTTACGGAGTAGCCCATCGTCATCAACAAACCAGCCCATCTGATCAGGAAGCTGCTGGGTGGCGACTGCAATCGCCTGCTGGCACTCTGGATCTGTGTCCTGGAGCCTCTTGATCAGAGAGCGCAAATCCTCGGACATCTCAGGTGCCAGGGGAGTTTCCGAAGCAACGGTCGTCGCGGCCACAATTGCCGGCACCAATTGTTCTGGAAGAGCCCCCACTGTCGCTTGCTCCTGCTCGCCACCGCGTCCGGCAACGATGAGCGCGCCCCAACTTCAGCGTTACGGCCTTGTTCGGGGACACGACAGTGATTCAAAACAAGGGATGCCGCGACTCTTGCCCACGCATGGACAGCCGGGCGTCCTGCGGAGGGAGAATCACTCTCACCTTCCGGGACCATCGAATCCTCAGGACAACCTCTGAGATTCTCTGGTGCACAATTCAATACTGCCTGAAAAATCCCGAGCTTGTGCTTGAGGTCAGGCAGCATGTCCCGCATCGCCGCTCCTTTCCCTAAGTCCGGCCGGCGAGAAGGACCATCGGCGGGATTCAAAGACCCAGGCCGATGTGATATCTCAAATTCAAAAGGGCAAGGCGTAAAAACCAACGCGCTTGCCTGCCATTCAGCTTGGGCTGGTTGGCCAGTCCTTGCAGATTGGCGTGGTCTGTGAGCACCTCGATGCTCGTAGACGCACCGTCCAAGTAGTGTCTCCATTCATCGAAGGACTCAACAATCGCAAACAGCTCCTTGTCTGGAGTGGCATAGTTGAGCTCGGCTCCTTTGAATTTGCGACTCCAAAAAGCCACCGGATGCCAAAGGCCATTTTCGTGCAGTTGGGAGAGAATCCCGGCCATGGCAAAGTTTGAAGCATCCGTCTCGACCCGACAGGGTAAGTTGGGGTCAAAGTGGCGCAACAAGGGAGCGCCCAGGAAGGCGGCTTTGAGTTCTTGAAAAGCCGCGTCCTCGTCAGCGCCCCAGGGAACTGGTCCAGGCTTCCTGCCTTTCTGCATTCCCTTCAACAGATTGGAGAGTGGTGCAGCCTTCGACGAGTACTTCTTGATGAATCTGCGATAGAAGTTGCAAAAGCCCAAAAAGACTTGAACATCGTGGAAGGTCTGCGGCGTCGGCCATTCCTTGATCGTCGCCACTCTCTTGTCATCCATCGCCACTCCCTCAGAAGAGATGATAAAGCCGAGAAATTCAACGGACTCTTGAAAAAACACACACTTCTTCGGGTTGGCGTACAGCTTGTATTCACGCAAGCGGTCCAGCACCTCCTTGACATGCTGCTCATGCTCCTCGCGAGACTTGGAGAAGATCAACACGTCGTCCAAGTAGGCAATGCAGGAGATGTCTAGTAGCCCCTGCAAGGCTTGATGGATGTAGCTCTGGAAGGTTGCTGGTGCATTGGTGAGCCCAAACGGAAGCACACAATATTCGTAGTGACCATATCGTGTACGGAAGGCAGTCTTCCACTCGTCGCCCGCTTTGATTCGGAGCCGATGATAGGCGTCCTTGATATCGATCTTGGTAAAATAGCGGGCGCCTTGCACACGATCCATGATCTCTCCAATCAGGGGCAGGGGGTAGCGGTTTTTGATGGAGATGCGATTGAGCCCCCTGTAATCCACGCAGAGTCGCAGGGAGCCGTCTGCCTTTGGCACAAACAGAATAGGCGCTCCTGCAGGGCTCTTGGATTCCCTGATCCAGCCTTTCTCGAGCGCAGACTTCAAATAGTCGCGCAGGACCTCCAACTCTCGGGGCGAGAGCGGGTAAATTGTGCCATGAGGCGGCTGTGTTCCTGGCAAGAGATCAATGGCGTGGTCGGCGGCAGAATGCGGCGGCAAAGGCTCGGCCTTCTCAGGTTCAAAGACGTCCTGATAGGCGGAGAACTCGCTAGGAGTCCCTGGTTGTGTCGCGGGGTTTTCGTGATCCCGTTCTTCTGCCAGCAACATTTCTGTCGCGAGAACCGCGTACATGCGCGGGGCTTGCATTGCTGTGCGCATGAACTGGCGCGGCTTCATGAGCTTGACGTCCGAGGGTCTCAGACTGAAGGTCCACGATGAATCATGTGGCGTGAGGGCAATACCGAGGTCAGAGAGCCCAGGCATCCCCAGAAGCACTGGACAATCGCCCGGATCCTGGTCCACAGCCACACAAACTCTCACGAAGTCCCTCTGTCTGCCACGGCTGTCGAATAGCTTCAAAGGCACTTCCCAAGCCCCGTAGGACTGGGCCGTGTTTCTCCCGATACCACGGATAGGAGGAGAAGTTGCGTCGGCTTTCTTCAACAAGTACGTGCGCGCAAAGTCGATGCCCACGACGTCGATTTCTGCATGAGTGTCAAAACCGACAAGAATGTCGACAGCTCTGCGGCCACGCAGACGGCCGGGGGTGACAAAGCGGTGTCTCACAGGGACGAGAGGCAACTCCGAGCTGAGACTACTCAAGTCGCCCTCTCTTTTCCCTTTTTCCCGACAGAAGTGGTGTCGGCTCGCGTAGCCTGTACAGACACCGTCGCTGGCTTGCCCGCTGCTTTGTCAGGACATGAGGAAGCGTAGTGTCCCTTTTCGCCACAGTGGTAACAAGTGACAGCCCCCGAGGAGGTTCTTGCCGGCACGGACCTTTGGCGAGAGGGTCTCCGATGATTGAAAGACCTGTCTCCCATAGTCCGGCCGCCCGCACCTTTCAGCTTCTTTGCGGGACGAGGGTCGGCGTCCTCCTGCGGCGCGTCTCTCTTCAGAGAATCGTGGTGAAATTTGCCGCGGGGCCTGGAGCCCTTCCAGATTTCTTCCGCACGTCGGACAATGTCCCGTCGAGGGGTTTCGGAGGTGATCCCGCCAGCCGCCAGTTGGGTGCGGATGCTTGGAAGTAAGGCCACGTAGAAGGTGGCCGTCTTGAAGCGGACTGGCAGCGGCTCCATTTTGTTTTCAAGAGCATGGAGTTGGGCCAGCAATTTTGTCGGGGCCTGGCTTGGGGATTGCTTTGTGGCCAGGTATTCCTCGACGACTGTGAGGTACAGTTCCCCAGCCTCCGGGCCCAGTGTATTGAGCCAGATGACAAAGGCGGCCCACGACTTTCTGGCCTCCTCTTGTTCGGCATCGGGCAGCTCCCGCACGTGTTGCTCCCACAGAGGTGGGAAACTTTGTTCCATGCGACTGAGAGCTGCAATGATGCGCGCACGCCCACGCTGATAAGTGTAGGGGCGGCATCGAAGAGTCTCTCCATCTCCGTCCTCCAATTATCCCGCTGCTGGAAGGTATACTCCGGCTGGTACTTTTCTGGGGGTTCCACCTTGAAGTCCATCGACTTGCGTAGGTGGCGATGGCTTCTCGGCCAGAGGTCGGAATCGGAGCCGAATGAGCTGGCGTCCGAATATCCGGGCTCCCCGGTCGAATCAACGTCCGCAAGGCCCTCCGTGGATGCAATGGGAGGTGCGGAACGATTGGCCTTCGCAATGGCGGCGATGAGTTGATTTAGCAAGTTAGTGGGAACTTCTTGCATGGAGGCGGAAGTGGCCTGCTCAGCATGCTCGGCCTGGACAGGAGTTTCGGCAGAGGCCGAGCTGGTCGCGCTGGAAGAGTTGCCAGCGGCGGCTGCGGTGATGCTTGAGCGTGTTCTAACCATATTGAAAATGGTCGAGTCGGATTGAGGTGAATTTGTAAAGAAAGATGAAGAAGGATTAGGAATTGTAAAGGTCCTGGGGATGATAGGGATAGTTGGGTGCTCAATAGCGACAAGATCACAGTCAAAGAGATAGAACAGAAGAATGGTGTTGGTTTGAACAAGATCTAATCCTTGGCCTCCCTTCTCATTCTGGCGGAAGGCCAGGAATCTCTCTCTATTTATATCTGAAGAAACCCAGCTGACTGCCTGCGGCCATAAGATGGCAAGCGTCCACTCCATCACTCAACAGCCCCTGTTACTGAGAGATGATGTGGCTGGCAGACAGATGCCGACGACAAATGCCGGTGGTGAACGATGCTGGCGACAGGTGCCGACGACAGATGCCGTGGTAAACGATGCTGGCACATGACGCTGGCACATGATGTTGGCACATGATGCTGGCACATGATGCTGGCACATGATGCTGGCAAACAAAGAGAGTGGGGAGGGGTGACGTGTTAGTCAAAGGTCATTGCCACTAGCCGCGAGAGGTGTGGATCCCTGTAGCCCGCGTGCCATGACAGCTATCTCCTGCCAAGGCATTTCTGGAACTGGCAGAGGCTGCAACTCCCCATAGGGCCGATGTCGCCGAGGTTTTACTGACTGACATCTCGCACAACTATCGACATAGTTGTGTATTGTCTTTGTCATACTGAGGGCGGGCGCGGCTGCACCCTGCCGGCGCACAGCAAAGAACACACACACCAAACCAAACCAAGAAACCAAAGCCACGAGACGCGTCCCTGATGTCAAGACGGCATCAGGAGAAAACGTCCCTACAACCACAACAACACAAGAACAAAAGAAGGATGTGGAGGGAGGTCGTGATCGGTGTCGTAGGTATCGTTCGGTGGCAGTGACGAGGGTATCGGAGTGCTAATGCTGGCGCACAGTTCCGCCTGCCCAGGCGGATGCCCGGGCAGGCAAAACCTCACAAGTGTTAGCTTTCGCTCTCTCTCTTTGTCGCACGTACCAACTGCTGGGAAATCTCCTTTGATCAAAAGGAGACGCGTTCTTGTTTGGTGATAACGACGATGATAATTCTGATAGCTAAAACTGAGAAAAAACGATGATGATCCAAAAAGATCTCAAGAACGATGATACAAAAAAAGGATGATGATGATGATAAACTCCAGAGTGCTTGTCCTCCAATAGGGGTTCCTCGGGAACTACGTATCTCCGACGGGGTTTTGCGTGTGGGTCGGGACACTGTTCCTTTCTGCCTGGAAAAGGAGGCACAAAACAAACTAGACAAAAGACACAAAAGAAACCCGAGGGAGGGTCTGCCCAAAGGCAGCCAGCTACCCGCCCTCAATCGTCCCTACTCCTTTTGTAGGCAGAAAAAGGAACGAGTGAGGTGTGATAGGGCCGCCTGATCAGTTCGCGGGGAGCGCTGTGTTCCGCAGAGTCAATGTCGCAGACCTGTTGCCGCTGCCATGTGGGATGGTGAGCTTGGTACGCAGACGGAGTGGTGTAGTGGCGGCATGGCCGAGTTCCATGCGAAGCGCCACCACCCACCGGGTTTGTGCGCCACAGGACCAGGTCAGCGACTTGAGGTCTGTGCCTGCAAGGTGAAACAATGGTTGATAAAGGGCCCATTCGCCCGTCCCTGGAAACCTCTCGACTTGTAGAGCTGCGGTCGGAGAGATGAGGGATCTGGCTGAGAAGAATGCTTTGCCTGGGCATTTGTGAGATTACCGGAGTCGTAAGGTAGGCCGGTGTGCTACCAGGGCAAGAGAGCATTGAGGCGACGTAAGAGTGGTCATTGGTAACGACCAGTGGTCTTCCCGGTGATGATGCACAACTGGTTGTTAGACGTCATTGCTAGTTGAATGACCTGGCTTTGTGACGCATGCCAGATTACGCAAGACATAACAAGGGCCAGTGTCCCGGTCGTCTGCGGTAGACCACTCCTTGTTGAGGTCTGTACCTTAACATTACTTCGCTGCCACCTGCGCAGCAGGTCACCACCAAAACACCAGGTGGAGCCTCCCCACTGGCGGCGCGCGTCCCGACCCCCAGGTCGATCGCTAGCGCCACCAAAATCACAACCCCCAAATCGAGTCGCGCGCGCGCGCGCCGCTAGCGCCTCATCGTTAGCGCCTCTTCGTCCCGTCCCTCTCTCTTTCGAGCTCCGCCGGAGCTCAAAAGGCAGCCCTGCTCTAGCTCGCGCGCCGCCCCCCCCCCGCTAGCCAGGAACGGTGTGCAATGGCCAAAATGCTTTGCTGGCGCCAGCTAGTCCCGCAGCAGTTCTGTGCGAAGTCAGCAAAAATACAGCATGCTGACTAAACTGAGGATGCAGGGGCAGGACTGCGTGCAAAGGCAAAACGCTTGGCTGGCAGCAGCGAGTCCCGCAGCAGTTCTGTGCGAAGTCAGCAAAAATACAGCATGCTGACTAAAAAGAGGATACAGGGGCAGGACTGCGTGCAAAGGCAAAATGCTTTGCTGGCACCCCAGCTAGTCCCGCAGCAGTTTGTGCTAAGTCAGCAAAAATACAGCATGCTGACTAAAAAGAGGCTGCAGGGGCAGGACTGTGTGCAAAGGCATGACGGTGTGCAATGGCAAAATGCTTGCTGGCACCAGCTAGTCCCGCGGCAGTTATGTGCGAAGTCCAGCAAAAATACAGCATGCTGACTAAAAAGAGGATACGCTTTGCTGCACCAGCTAGTCCCACAGCAGTTATGTGCGAAGTCGCAAAAATACAGCATGCTGACTAAAAGAGGATACAGGGCAGGACCGTGTGCAAAGCATGACGGTGTGCAATGCAAAATGCTTGCTGGCACCAGCGAGTCCCGCAGCAGTTCTGTGCGAAGTCAGCAAAAGTGCAGGACTGTGTGCAAAGGCAAAACGCTTTGCTGGCACCAATAGTCCCGCAGCAGTTTGTGCGAAGTCAGCAAAAATACAGCATGCTGACTAAAAAGAGGATACAGGGGCAGGACCGTGTGCAAAGGCAGGACGGTGTGCAATGGCAAAATGCTTGCTGGCACCAGCTCGTCCCACAGCAGTTATGTGCGAAGTCCGCAAAAATACAGCATGCTGACTAAAAAGAGGATACAGGGGCAGGACCGTGTGCAAAGGCAGGAGCGTGTGCAATGTCAAAATGCTTGCTGGCACCAGCTAGTCCCACAGCAGTTATGTGCGAAGTCAGCAAAAATACAGCATGCTGACTAAAAAGAGGATACAGGGGCAGGACCGTGTGCAATGGCAAATGCTTGCTGGCACAGCTAGTCCCGCAGCAGTTCTGTGCGAAGTCAGCAAATACAGGATGCTGACTAAAAATGAGCTGTAGGCAGACGGTGGCAAGGCAGTTGCTGGCACCAGCTAGTCCCGCAGCAGTTCTGTGCGAAGTCAGCAAAATACAGGATGCTGACTAAAAGAGGATCAGGGGCAGGACGTGTGCAATGGCAGTTGCTGGCACCAGCTAGTCCCGCAGCACTTCTGTGCGAAGTCAGCAAAATACAGCATGCTGACAAAAGGTCAGGGCAGGACGGCGCAAGCAGTTGCTGGCACCACTAGTCCCCAGCATTCTGTGCAAGTCAGCAAAATACAGTATGCTGACTAAAAAGAGGCTGCAGGGCAGGACGGTGCGCAAGGCAGTTGCTGGCACCACTAGTCCCGCAGCAGTTCTTGCGAAGTCAGCAAAAATACAGATGCTGACTAGAGGCTGGGGAGGACGGTGCGCAAGCATTGCGCACACTAGTCCGCAGCAGTTTATGGAAGTCAGCAAAATACAGGCTGACTAAAAAGAGGCTGCAGGGGCAGGACGGTGCGCAAGGCAGTTGCTGGCACCACTAGTCCCAGCAGCAGTTGAGAAGTCAGCAAAAATACAGGATGCTGACTAAACCGCCCGCTAGCGCCACCACAATCCGCAGCCCAAGTCGCGCGCCGCCCCCCGCTAGCGCCTCTTCGTCCCCCTCTTTTCAAGCTCCGCGGGAGCTCAAAAGTTTTCTGCAGTGGAAGAGAGCCATACATCATCGACTAAGCCGGTGGGAAACGGATGCTGTTGTCTGCTTGAGAGAGCCAGCCAGGTTTGGAGGTGCCCACATCAACAATACCGTTGCCATTCTCGACTGTGCCCACAACTGTCCTCTTCGTCCCCTCTTTCAAGCTCCGCGGGGAGCTCAAAAGCCGCCCTACTCTCCCTCGCCGCCCTCTCCGCCCTCTCTCTCCCTCGCTCGTCCTCTCTCTCCCTCTTAGAGAATAACAAACAATATGACGACAAAGAAGAGAACATTTTACAGAACAGATCGTAACAAACTACAAACACAAACCAAATGTTTTCATGGAACACACAAGCTCTTCAGTGTATGAGCGGGAACGCAATATATCTTTGAGAATCAAAATTCAGAATCAAAATTGTTTTATTTGTTTCTCGGACAATACTCATCAGAAGAATCCTAAAATAATATAAAGAAAAACACAGGAATATTGTCACATAAAGTAAAATCCCGTAGAGATAAAAGACCATACTTGAACAAACATCCACGGTCACAGACCTGCTCCTTGGCCTGATTGTGCCAGCAAGCAATATGTTGTTGCGCACCGCCATGCCCCTGCATTCACTTTTTAGTCAGCAACCTTAATTTAGCTTAGTTCGTACAGACTGCTGCCGGGTTTGCTGGTGCCAGCAAGCATTCTCTCATTGCACACCGTCCTGCCCCTGAAAAGTGGGTCTGCCATCCTGTATTTTAGCTTACAGACCTGCTGCCGACGTCTGGTCCGCATTGGCCAGACCAAGGAAGTGAATTGGCGCGTTGTGGTGCAGGATGAAAGCTTTATGCCCGTGCAGGAACAGAGACTCTGCCAGAAATGGTGCCAGCAGCTCGTAACCACACTACCACTGCCCGAACACGTTGTTGGTGTCGCAGCCGAGATCGTTGCGTACGAGGTGTCGCGCCTCTTTTGGGCAGCCCTTTCAACCGCTATGCCTGGCGGCCAAGGAGGTTTGTGACGTGAACCACTTCCACTCAGATGAAATGCAAATCTCGGTCACTTTATCAGCGACATTGCAGCAGCTTTGCTCGACGACGACATCATTACTACTACGAAGATCGTCGACTGTTTGGCCCGCGTCGGGTAACTGGTGATACTGGTGACGGTGGTGATGCTGGTGACGTTATTAAGCCTCGTCGCAGCAGACGACGACGCGGAAAACGCAAGCGACCAAACCGGGCGTCACCAAAGCAAAGAAGACCGCACCGCCGACGCCCAAGCCGCGTAGACGTACAACAGACGTCGATTCTCCTGATGTGGCTCGCGTCGTACGCCAGTCGCGCCATAAGTCAGCCGAGACCATTAGCCCCTCTGACGACGAGTCAGACAACAATGGGCAGAGCGGCTACAGCGAAGGAATGGAGGTGGACGATAATGCGGACCTGGTGGACGTGGATGCCTAAATTAGAGGCTTTTGTGTTTTATTGCCTTTTGTTTTTTTATACTTGGCGGCGGGGTGGTACCTTGCCTTTCTGTTCTTTTTTCTAGTTTTCCCCCTGTTTGTTTCGGAGGTCTGTTGTTTTTTTCTCGTTGTTTTTCTTCACATTTGTGATATCGCGTAATAGCCCCGCCCTTGTCTCTGACGTTGTTTCCCGGCGCGTTGATCTTTCTCTTTATTTTCCTACTCGTACCAATCAATCGATGAGTCTAAAACAAAACCAAGGGAAATCCTTTCCAACTAAACTTCGTAAAGAACAGACTATCCTTTGCCGCCCCCGCTAGCCAGGACGGCGTGCAATGGCAAAATGCTTGCTGGCACCAGCTAGTCCCGCAGCAGTTCTGTGCGAAGTCAGCAAAAATACAGCATGCTGACTAAAAGAGGATACAGGGGCAGGACGTGTGCAAAGGCAAAACGCTTTGCTGGCACCAGCTAGTCCCGCAGCAGTTCTGTGCGAAGTCAGAAAAATACAGATGCTGACTAAAAGGCAGGGCAGGACGTGAAGGCAGTTGCTGGCACCTAGTCCCGCAGCAGTTCTGTGCGAAGTCAGCAAAATACAGATGCTGACTAAAAGAGGTCAGGGCAGGAGCATGTGGCAAGCATGTGGCACCAGCTAGTCCGCAGCAGTTCTGTGCGAAGTCAGCAAAATGCAGATGCTGAAACTAGCAGGGTGCAAGGCAAAGCTTGCTGGCACCAGCTAGTCCCGCAGCAGTTCTGTGCGAAGTCAGCAAAATACAGATGCTGATAAAAAGAGGCTGCAGGGCAGGACGGTGCGAAGGCAGCTTGCTGGCACCAGCTAGTCCCGCAGCAGTTCTGTGCGAAGTCAGCAAAAATACAGCATGCTGACTAAAAAGAGGCTGCAGGGGCAGGACGGTGCGCAAGGCATTGCTGCCCACTAGTCCCGCAGCAGTTCTGTGCGAAGTCAGCAAAAATACAGATGCTGACTAAAAAGAGGCTGCAGGGCAGGACGTGTGCAAGGCAAAAGCTTGCTGGCACCAGCTAGTCCGCAGCAGTTCGTGCGAAGTCAGCAAAATACAGATGCTGACTAAAGAGGCAGTGCAGCTGCCATAGCGTGTCGCAGCCAGTTCTGTGCAGAAGTCAGCAAAATCAGATGCTGACTAAAAAGATCAGGGGCAGGACGCGTGCAAGGCAAAGTGCTGCACCAGCAGTCCCGCAGCAGTTCTGTGCGAAGTCAGCAAAATACAGCATGCTGACTAAAAGAGGTCAGGGCAGGACGGTCGCAAGCAGCTGGCAGACGTGCGGTCGCAAATGGCAAAGACGCTTGCTGGCACCAGCAGCCGCAGCAGTCTGTGCGAAGTCAGCAAAATACAGATGCTGACTAAAGAGGCTGCAGGGCAGGACTGCGCAAGCAGTTGCTGGCACCACTAGTCCGCAGCAGTTCTGTGCGAAGCAGCAAAATACAGCATGCTGACTAAAAGGTCAGGGCAGGACGTGTGCGCAAGAGTGCTGGCACCAGCTAGTCCCGCAGTTCTGTGCGAAGTCAGCAAAAATACAGATGCTGACTAAAAGAGGATCAGGGGCAGGACGGTGGCAAGCAGTGCTGGCACCAGCTAGTCCGCAGCAGTTCTGTGCGAAGTCAGCAAAAATGCAGTATGCTGACTAAAAAGAGGCTGCAGGGGCAGGGCGGTGCGCAAGGCAGTTGCTGGCACCACTAGTCCCGCAGCAGTCTGTACGAACTAAGCTAAATTAAGGTTGCTGACTAAAAAGTGAATGCAGGGGTCCCGCAGCAGTTCTCTGCGAAGTCAGCAAAAATACAGGATGCTGACTAAAAGAGGATACAGAGGCAGGACGGTGTGCAAGGCTGGCACCAGCAGGCCAGGCAGCAGGTCTGTGACAGTAAGCTACAATAGAGGATGCAGGCATACATCAAACTCAGTGATTTGCCTGGGCATTTGTGACATTACCGGAGTCGTAAGGTAGGCCGGTGTGCTACCAGGGCAAGAGAGCATTGAGGCGACGTAAGAGTGGTCATTGGTAACGACCAGTGGTGTTCCCGGTGATGATGCACAACTGGTTGTTAGACGTCATTGCCAGTTGGAAGACCTGGCTTTGCCAGCGCCGTGGCGAGTCTGATCAGGCGTGTGGGTGACTTGTAATAAGAAAGGAAATAAAACAAAACGCAAAAGCAAAACAGAAAGAAAAGTGCACCCGTTGGTGTTTCGAAACAAATGGGTGATGAGGTTGACCCATGAATAATGAGGTCTCATGACATGTTGAATCTGAAGAAAGAGGAAGAAGACATAACCAATATAAGTAAAGTAAGGGAAGGATGAACAGGTCTTAAAGAGGGCGAACAACCGTCAAAGAAAGGTAAACGGACAAAAGGGACATAAAAGAAGAGAGTGGTTAGAGGAGGGAGTAAGAACAGAGAAACAAATTGTACACGTGAAGAGAGAGAAAGGGGACAAAGAAAGCGGCGAATGCAAATTGTCGTGTGTCGAGGGATGAGAGAACTGTAGGAGGACAACAAAAATCCAGTGAAGCCGAGGATGATGTGAGGGTTAGGGTGAGGGCCGGTGGTTTGTCGGGCAGGTAGAGGACAAAGAAAGCGGTAAATGCAAATGTCGTGTGTGCGAGGGATGAGAAAACCGTATGATGACAACAAAAATCCAGTGAAGCCGAGGATGATGTGAGGTTAGGGTGAGGGCCGGTGGTTTGTCGGGCAGGTAGAGGACAAAGAAAGCGGTAAATGCAAATATCGTGTGTGCGAGGGATGAGAAACCGTATGATGACACAAAAATCCAGTGAAGCCGAGGATGATGTGAGGTTAGGGTGAGGGCCGGTGGTTTGTCGGGCAGTAGAGGACAAAGAAAGCGGTAATGCAAATGTCGTGAGTGCGAGGGATGAGAAAACCGTAGGAGGACAATAAAAATCCAGTGAAGCCGAGGATGATGTGAGGATTAGGGTGAGGGCCGGTGGTTTGTCGGGCAGGTAGAGGACAAAGAAAGCGGTAAATGCAAATATCGTGAGTGCGAGGGATGAGAAAACCGTATGATGACAACAAAAATCCAGTGAAGCCGAGGATGATGTGAGGATTAGGGTGAGGGCCGGTGGTTTGTCGGGCAGGTAGAGGACAAAGAAAGCGGTAAATGCAAATGTCGTGTGTGCGAGGGATGAGAAAACCGTGTGATGACAACAAAAATCAAGTGAAGCCGAAGATGATGCTGGATGAGGCCGGTGGTTTGTCGGGCAGGTAGAGGACAAAGAAAGCGGTAAATGCAAATGTCGTGAGTGCGAGGATGAGAAAACCGTATGATGACAACAAAAATCAGTGAAGCGAGGATGATGTGAGGTTAGGGTGAGGGCGGTGGTTTGTCGGGCAGGTAGAGGACAAAGAAAGCGGTAAATGCAAATTCGTGAGTGCGAGGGATGAGAAAACCGTATGGATGACAACAAAAATCAGTGAAGCCGAGATGATGTGGAGGGTGAGGGCCGGTGGTTTGTCGGGCAGGTAGAGGACAAAGAAAGCGGTAAATGCAAATGATCGTGAGTGCGAGGGATGAGAAAACCGTATGATGACAACAAAAATTCCAGTGAAGCCGAGGATGATGTGAGGGTTAGGGTGAGGGCCGGTGGTTTGTCGGGCAGGTAGAGGACAAAGAAAGCGGTAAATGCAAATGTCGTGGTGCGAGGGATGAGAAAACCGTGTGATGACAACAAAAATCAAGTGAAGCAAGATGATGTGAGGATGAGGGCCGGTGGTTTGTCGGGCAGGTAGAGGACAAAGAAAGCGGTAAATGCAAATATCGTGAGTGCGAGGATAGAAAA
>JADMNG010000096.1:0-17980 GCA_016097075.2 Sporothrix phasma | reverse complement strand
CTCGGCTTCACTGATTTTTGTTGTCATCACGGTTTTCTCATCCTCGCACTCACGAATTTGCATTTACCGCTTTCTTTGTCCTCTACCTGCCCGACAAACCACCGGCCCTCACCCTAACCCTCACATCATCTCGGCTTCACTGATTTTTGTTGTCATCATACGGTTTTCTCATCCCTCGCACTCACGACATTTGCATTTACCGCTTTCTTTGTCCTCTACCTGCCCGACAAACCACCGGCCCTCACCCTAACCCTCACATCATCCTCGGCTTCACTGATTTTTGTTGTCATCAACGGTTTTCTCATCCCTCGCACTCACGATATTTGCATTTACCGCTTTCTTTGTCCTCTACCTGCCCGACAAACCACCGGCCCTCACCCTACCTCACTCATCTCGGCTTCACTGATTTTTGTTGTCATCAACGGTTTTCTCATCCCTCGCACTCACGAATTTGCATTTACCGCTTTCTTTGTCCTCTACCTGCCCGACAAACCACCGGCCCTCACCCTAACCTCACATCATCCTCGGCTTCACTGATTTTTGTTGTCATCATACGGTTTTCTCATCCCTCGCACTCACGAATTTGCATTTACCGCTTTCTTTGTCCTCTACCTGCCCGACAAACCACCGGCCCTCACCCTAACCTCACATCATCCTCGGCTTCACTGATTTTTGTTGTCATCATACGGTTTTCTCATCCCTCGCACTCACGAATTTGCATTTACCGCTTTCTTTGTCCTCTACCTGCCCGACAAACCACCGGCCCTCACCCTAACCCTCACATCATCTCGGCTTCACTGATTTTTGTTGTCATCAACGGTTTTCTCATCCCTCGCACCACGAATTTGCATTTACCGCTTTCTTGTCCTCTACCTGCCCGACAAACCACCGGCCCTCACCCCTAACCTCAATCATCCTCGGCTTCACTGGATTTTTGTTGTCATCACACGGTTTTCTCATCCCTCGCACTCACGACATTTGCATTTACCGCTTTCTTTGTCCTCTACCTGCCCGACAAACCACCGGCCCTCACCCTAACCTCACATCATCCTCGGCTTCACTGTTTTGTTGTCATCACTCATCCTCGCACACACGACATTTGCATTACGCTTCTTTGTCCTCTACCTGCCCGACAAACCACCGGCCCTCACCCTAACCTCACATCATCCTCGGCTTCACTGGATTTTTGTTGTCATCAACGGTTTTCTCATCCTCGCACTCACGACATTTGCATTTACCGCTTTCTTTGTCCTCTACCTGCCCGACAAACCACCGGCCCTCACCCTAACCCTCACATCATCCTCGGCTTCACTGATTTTTGTTGTCACATACGGTTTTCTCATCCCTCGCACTCACGAATTTGCATTTACGCTTTCTTTGTCTCTACCTGCCCGACAAACCACCGCCTCATCCACATCATCTCGCTTCACTGATTTTGTTGTCATCAACGTTTCTCATCCTCGCACTCACGATATTTGCATTACGCTTCTTTGTCCTCTACCGCCCGACAAACCACCGGCCCTCACCCTAACCTCACATCATCTCGGCTTCACTGATTTTTGTTGTCATCATACGGTTTTCTCATCCCTCGCACTCACGACATTTGCATTTACCGCTTTCTTTGTCCTCTACCTGCCCGACAAACCACCGGCCCTCACCCTAACCCTCACATCATCTCGGCTTCACTGATTTTTGTTGTCATCATACGGTTTTCTCATCCTCGCACCACGAATTGCATTCGCTTCTCTTGTCCTCTACCTGCCCGACAAACCACCGGCCCTCACCCTAACCCTCACATCATCCTCGGCTTCACTGATTTTTGTTGTCATCATACGGTTTTCTCATCCCTCGCACTCACGATATTTGCATTTACCGCTTTCTTTGTCCTCTACCTGCCCGACAAACCACCGGCCCTCACCTCATCAGCATCATCTCGGCTTCACTGATTTTTGTTGTCATCAACGGTTTTCTCATCCCTCGCACTCACGAATTTGCATTTACCGCTTCTTTGTCCTCTACCTGCCCGACAAACCACCGGCCCTCATCCACATCCTCGGCTTCACTGATTTTGTTGTCATCATACGGTTTTCTCATCCCTCGCACTCACGACATTTGCATTTACCGCTTTCTTTGTCCTCTACCTGCCCGACAAACCACCGGCCCTCATCCACATCATCTCGGCTTCACTTGATTTTTTGTCATCATACGGTTTCTCATCCTCGCACTCACGATATTTGCATTACGCTTCTTTGTCCTCTACCTGCCCGACAACCACCGGCCTTCACATCATCTCGGCTTCACTGGATTTTTGTTGTCATCATACGGTTTTCTCATCCCTCGCACTCACGATATTTGCATTTACCGCTTTCTTTGTCCTCTACCTGCCCGACAAACCACCGGCCCTCACCTCATCCAGCATCATCCTCGGCTTCACTGATTTTTGTTGTCATCACACGGTTTTCTCATCCCTCGCACTCACGATATTTGCATTTACCGCTTTCTTTGTCCTCTACCTGCCCGACAAACCACCGGCTCATCACTCATCTCGGCTTCACTGATTTTGTGCATCAACGGTTTCTCACGCACCACGAATTTGCATTTACCGCTTTCTTTGTCCTCTACCTGCCCGACAAACCACCGGCCCTCACCCTAACCCTCACATCATCCTCGGCTTCACTGGATTTTTGTTGTCATCATACGGTTTTCTCATCCCTCGCACTCACGATATTTGCATTTACCGCTTTCTTTGTCCTCTACCTGCCCGACAAACCACCGGCCCTCACCCTACCTCACATCATCTCGGCTTCACTGATTTTTGTTGTCATCATACGGTTTTCTCATCCCTCGCACTCACGATATTTGCATTTACCGCTTTCTTTGTCCTCTACCTGCCCGACAAACCACCGGCCTCACCCTACCCTCGACAATCATCCTCACGGCCTCCCACATCACTGCTTCACTGATTTTTGTTGTCATCAACGGTTTTCTCATCCCTCGCACTCACGAATTTGCATTTACCGCTTTCTTTGTCCTCTACCTGCCCGACAAACCACCGGCCCTCACCCTAACCTCACATCATCTCGGCATCTCACTGATTTTTGTTGTCATCAACGGTTTTCTCATCCCTCGCACTCACGAATTTGCATTTACCGCTTTCTTTGTCCTCTACCTGCCCGACAAACCACCGGCCCTCACCCTAACCCTCACATCATCCTCGGCTTCACTGGATTTTTGTTGTCATCATACGGTTTTCTCATCCCTCGCACTCACGACATTTGCATTTACCGCTTTCTTTGTCCTCTACCTGCCCGACAAACCACCGGCCCTCACCCTACCTCACATCATCCTCGGCTTCACTGATTTTTGTTGTCATCATACGGTTTTCTCATCCCTCGCACTCACGATATTTGCATTTACCGCTTTCTTTGTCCTCTACCTGCCCGACAAACCACCGGCCCTCACCCTAACCCTCACATCATCCTCGGCTTCACTGATTTTTGTTGTCATCAACGGTTTTCTCATCCTCGCACTCACGAATTGCATTTACCGCTTTCTTTGTCCTGTACCCGCCCGACAAACCACCGGCCCTCACCCTCATCCAGCATCATCCTCGGCTTCACTTGATTTTTGTTGCCATCATACGGTTTTCTCATCCCTCGCACTTACGACATTTGCATTTACCGCTTTCTTTGTCCTCTACCTGCCCGACAAACCACCGGCCCTCACCCTAACCCTCACATCATCCTCGGCTTCACTTGATTTTTGTTGTCCTCCTACGGTTCTCTCATCCCTCGCACACACGACATTTGCATTCGCTGCTTTCTTTGTCCCCTTTCTCTCTCTTCACGTGTACAATTAGTTTCTCTGTTCTTACTCCCTCCTCTAACCACTCTCTTCTTTTACGTCCCTTTTGTCCGTTTACCTTTCTTTTGACGGTTGTTCGCGCCTCTTTAAGACCTGTTCATCCTTCCCTTACTTTATTTATATTGGTTATGTCTTTCTTCCTCTTTCTTCAGATTCAACATCCACGTCAATGGTCATGAGACCTCATTCTTCATGGGTCAACCTCATCACCTTTTTTTCGAAACACCAACGGGTGCGCTTTTCTTTCTGTTTTGCTTTTGCGTTTCGTTTCATTTCCTTTCTTATTACAAGTCACCCACACGCCTGATCAGACTCGCCACGGCGCTGGCCAAGCCAGGTCTTCCAACTAACAATGACGTCTAACAACCAGTTGTGCATCATCACCGGGAAGACCACTGGTCGTTACCATTGACCACTCTTACGTCGCCTCAATGCTCTCTTGCCCTGGTAGCACAGCGGCCTACCTTACGACTCCAGTAATCTCACAAATGCCCAGGCAAATCACTGAGTTTGATGTATGCCTGCATACTGTATTTTGTCTGATGTCTGCCTGCATCCTCTATTGCAGCTTACTGTCACAGACCTGCTGCCTGGCCTGCTGGTGCCAGCCTTGCACACCGTCCTGTCCCTGCATTCACTTTTTAGTCAGCAACCTTAATTTAGCTTAGTTCGTACAGACTGTTGCGGGACTAGTGGTGCCAGCAACTGCCTTGCGCACCGTCCTGCCCCTGCATCCTATGTTTAGTCAGCATGCTGCACTTTTGCTGACTTCGCACAGAACTGCTGCGGGACTAGTGGCGCCAGCAACTGCCTTGCGCACCGTCCTGCCCCTGCATCCTCTTTTTAGTCAGCATTCTGAATTTTTGCTGACTTCGCACAGAACTGCTGCGGGACTAGCTGGTGCCAGCAAGCGTTTTGCCTTTGCACACGGTCCTGCCCCTGTATGCTCTTTTTAGTCAGCATGCTGTATTTTTGCTGACTTCGCAAAGAACTGCTGCGGGACTAGTGGTGCCAGCAACTGCCTTGCGCACCGTCCTGCCCCTGTATCCTCTGTATCCTCTTTTTAGTCAGCATGCTGTATTTTTGCTGACTTCGCACAGAACTGCTGCGGGACTAACTGGTGCCAGCAATTGCCTTCACCGTCCTGCCCCTGTATCCTCAGTTTAGTCAGCATGCTGAATTTTTGCTGACTTCGCACAGAACTGCTGCGGGACTAGCTGCTACCAGCAAGCGTTTTGCCTTTGCACACGGTCCTGCCCCTGTATCCTCTTTTTAGTCAGCATCCTGTATTTTTGCTGACTTCGCACAGAACTGCTGCGGGACTAACTGGTGCCAGCAATTGCATTCACCGTCCTGCCCCTGCAGCCACTTCTGATTCAGCATCCTGTATTTTTGCTGACTTCGCACAGAACTGGTGCGGGACTAGCTGGTGCCAGCAAAGCGGTTTGCCTTTGCACACAGTCCTGCCTGTAACGGGCTAGCTGGTCGAAGCACAGATAGTCTCGAGGCAATGAAGCTCAATTATAACGAAACATCTAGATACAGAACAAAGGAGGGAAGAAAGGAAATACACAGACACAGGCTTCCTGTCAGAAGAAAAACTCTTCTCTCTGCTGCCCCACCAGGGTGCGCTGCGCGCTGCCCCACCAGGGTGCACTGTGCGTGGTCTCTTTGGGCAGTGTCTTGCCTGCCCAGCTCACACGGCCCTACGCCGTTACATTACCCCCCCCTCCGTGCACCACGGCGGCCGCCGTGATGCCTCGTACGCCGCCAACGCGGCCGTCTCCTCCAGTGCCCGGAGCGGCTCCCACGTAGGCTGCGCGTAGCCGGTCCAGCGCACCAGGACCTGGTAACCACGGCCACGGCGTCGGTGGTTGAGAATGTCCTCCACTTCGTATTCCGGGTCGCCGGCTACCATGACCGCCGGCGGCTCGCTGAACTGCTGCGTCTGGCTGGGCAACGGGTCCTGCGGTAGGCGCCGCAACAAATCCACATGAAACACCGGGTGGATGCCTGGTGGTGTATCCAGCCGGACCGTATGCGTGCCACACACCTCCAGTACTGTGTACGGTAACGCCAGCCAGTCGAGTTTCTTCGCGGGCCGTTCCGTCGCCACGTGTTTCAACCGTAAGGAGACCCGATCGCCGACTCGGAGGGACTCGGCTGCCCGCCGGCGACGGTCTGCCCCCGCTGCCTGCCTTTCCTGTGCCAGTCCCATCGCCGCCTGGGCGTACTTGCGGGCCTCCGCCCAACGGTGCCCCCACAGCCTGGCCAAAGCTGCTGGGGACAGCGGTTGGAGTGGGCCCTCTGCATGCTTGACTGACCAGTCGATGTGGTAGCCGTGTGTCATGAAGAACGGTGACAACCCGATAGATGAGGAGGTCCGATCGTTAGCTGCAATCATCGCAGGGGCGAGCCTGTCCGCCCAGTCGTCCTGCTGGTATGCAGTGTAGATACGGAGGTACGCCTCCACCTCTTGATTTGCACGCTCTGTGCCGCCATCCGTCTCGACGTGTCCGGTCGTCGCCAGCAGCCGGTCGATGCCCAAAGTCTCGCAGACGACCTTCCAAAAGGCACTCGTGAATTGGGAGCCCCGATCAGATACCACGGAGGTAGGTATACCGTGATGCCTGATACAGCACTGTATCAGCCGGTCCGCCACCGCCTCCGCCCAATCAGCTCCATGGCCTCATAGATCACAGATTTGCTCAAGCGATCTGTGACCACCATGATCACCGTGCACCCCTTTGATGGTGGGAGCCCTGTAACGAAATCGACGGTCAGATCGGCCCATGGTCGCTGTGGTACCGGAAGTGGCTTCAAAAGCCCAGCTTTCTTTTCCCTCCACGCTTTTGCCTGCTGGCACAGTCCGCAGTTCCGGACGAACCTTCGCACATCAATCGTGAGCGCCGGCCAAAAGAACTCGCGCGCGAGGATATCCCTCGTGATCTCGCGCCCAGGGTGTCCCGCCAGCGGGTCGTCGTGCACTTTCTGGATTAGCCGCGTACGCAGGGGTTCGTACGCCGGTATCCAGATCCGGTCGCGCCAACGTAGCCTGCCCTCCTCATCCAGGCGGCATTCCGAGATACTGATCTGGAGCCCCCATTTACTCGGGAAGGTCCGATCCCCACGCGCCACAGCTGCCCGTATTGCCCAGTATCTTCGCGTTGCCGCCAACGCTTCACGCCACGCCGAGTGCATGTCGGCACCGTGAAACGGGGAAGGGAGATCATCTCGTGTCACGTCCGCGTCCTCGCCCTCCTGATCTTCGTCTGCCCGGGCCACCCAGGCGGCGCTCGTGACGACGGGGTCATCCCCTTCCTGCGTCTCTGCCCGGGCCACCCAGGCGGCGCTTGTGGTGACGGGGTCATCCCCTTCCTGTGTCTCGACCGAGGCAGTCCTTTTCAAGTGCAAGGCCCCGCTCCTTTCCTCCAGCAGCTGGAGGTTCCTGGCTGCCAGACGGTCGTCGTCCACTCCTGTAGGCATATCCTGTTCCCGCCGCGAGAGTGCGTCAGCCAGCACCTGGTCCTTACCCGGCTTGTACACCAGCTTGCAGTCGTACTCGAAGAGCTCCTCCCTCCACCGCATCTGGCGCTCGCTCAGCGGTTGCCGGTTTGTGAAGTACACCAGGTTCCGGTGATCCGTGGCCACCTCAAATGGCTGGATCCGGAGTTCTGATCGCCACTCCCGAAGTGCTGTGATGATGGCCAGCATTTCCTTGTCGTGGATGGGGTAATTACACTCTGCTGGGGACAGCTTGCGAGAGATGTAAGCTGTTGGGCGCCAAGCCTGATCCTCGCCTTGCTGTAGGAGCGCCGCCCCCGATGCGTACCCGACGAATCCGCCTCCACTCGCGTTGGCTTGCCCGGTGTGAAGATCGCCAACACCGGCGCGGTAGCGGCCGCTTCCTTTAGTGTCTGGAAAGCCTCCTCGCACTCCGCACTCCAAGAAAACGCCCGGTCCTTCTTGGTGAGGTCGTTCAACGGACTGCTAATCAAGGAGTAGTTTCGAATAAAGCCCCGGCAGAACCCCGCGAAACCTAAAAACCCCCGTACTCCGCGCGCCGTAGTGGGCCGCTGCCATTCCTTAATCGCGAGCACCTTCCCGGGATCAATTGACAAGCCCGTGCCCGGTTTGACCACGTGCCCGAGAAAGGCCACCTCTTGGGCCGCGAAAGCACACTTCTTCACATCGAGTTGGAGGCCGGCTGCATGTAGCTTCTGGATAACTGGCCGGACTTTCTCGAAGTGCTGTTCTCGAGTCCCGTCCGAGTAGATTGCCACGTCGTCCACGAACGCGGAAGCGTCAAGGTCGAGATGATCCCTCAACACCCAGTTGATATACCGCTGGAACGTCGCAGGTGCCCCGGTGAGGCCAAACGGCGTAACCAGCCACTCATACGACCCCATTCGAGTGTGGAAGGCGGTCTTCGGCTCATCGCCCGCTCTGATCCTGATCCTATGGAACGCAGAGATAACGTCCACCTTGGATACCCAGCGGTGCCTCGCCACGGTGTGCAGAGTTTCGATCATTAAGGGGAGTGGATAAGTGTCTGGTTTTGTCACTGAATTCAGCTTCCGGTAGTCGACGCAGAAACGTAATCCGCCCCCAGCCTTCTTTACGAAGAGCACTGGCGCGCCCGCTCCAGAGCGGCTCGGCCTGATCAGGCTTTTGTCCAAAAGGTCTAGAATCGTCTTCCTCATGATCAACAATTCTTCTCTTGACCGGTGGTAAAGGGGAGCAGTTGGAATCGGCACTTCCAGGCCGTCGGCGTCTCTCTTGATCTCGATCTCGTGGTCGATGCCCGGGCGATGAGGCGGAAGCTCCTGGCTGAGTTTCCGGTCGAAAGCCTCGGCGAGGTCTCGCAACTCAGGGGGAAGCTGTGCTTTGATCTCCTCCATCGTCTCACGGGTTTCTTGCTTGTTGAGAGCCTTTTGCACGTCCTCCAAAGTGACCCGAAATGTCTCCACATCCCTCCTTGCCGTCATGGCTCGTGCTGTGCCCGCCTTGATCCGCGCCGCCATTCCGCGAGTCGGCCGCTTCGTTCCGAACACGGGAACTTCCGATCTGTACCTCCCAATCCACAGCTTGTTCTCGGCCGGCTCTAATCTCGCGTTGACCGAGTTCAGCCAGTCCCTGCCAAGGATCAGTTCCTCTTCTTGTCCCGGGACCACATATGCCCAGGTGGTCGCGATGTGGCCGTGAACGTCCAGAGTGAAACGCGCCACAAAGTCTATGGCCGGGCTCTTCCTGCCCTCCACTACTTGGAGGAGCCTCCGCCGACGAACCCTCAGGGTCGTCATATTGGCCCTTTTCACGAGTCGCTCAGACACTAGTGCATGCGTGAGACATCCTGTATCGGTCAAGGGTTGAACTAGATAAGCACTATTTACGACCGCGTCTAAATACATGCCCTCATCATCAATTCCCTTCCGAACAGTGTCCCATTCCCGCCGCAACTGTGTCTCCCGCTCCTGGCTGAGTCTCTTACCAGGAGCTACTCGTTTTCCGAGTCGCCCATGTTCGCCGACTCGCCGCTGGTCGAGAAGGTTTCCTCGTCTCGGTCTGCTCTGCCACGTCCCGCTTTGAGGTCTGGGGAAGGTTTCTTGGCCGTCTTGGGGCAGTTGCGTTTAAAATGCCCGACGAGGCCGCACTCGAAGCACTTCCGCCGGTCCTGCTTGCCGCCCGCGGGTTTGGTATCTGTCACAGCCCTGTTGGTGACAGTATCCGCCCGCCCGGCTCGCATGTCCATCGGCTCCGGCTAGCCCTGGGAAAACCTCCTGTGCGGCGCTGGCCCCCACGCAGCCCTTCGAGCTCCGAGCCAATCTGCAACAGCCTGGCCTTGTAGTCTGCGTACGTAGTCACCAGCGGGGATCCAACCATGGCTGCCTGCGTGCGATCGTTGATCGCGTTCCGTAGGTAGCCGATGCACACCCTGTCCCCTGACGTGCCCGTGCCGCTCCTGAACAGCATCGCTTCAAACTTGGGGATGAAGTTGGAGACTGACTCGTCCTCCCTTTGGCGGATTGTGTGCAACCTGGTAAGCGCCCTCATCATCTCATTTGCGTCCATATAAACCGAGTCCAACTGCCCGATTATATGCTCAGCCGTGGCGTTCTCATCGGCCATCTCGGCGTACGACGTCATGCGGGCTTTGGGCACAGCGTCGAGGCGGGAGAAGATGTAATTGAACTGGGCGCGTGGTGTCCCAATCGCCTCCGCATCTACCTCCAGCTTGCTCATAATGTCGAAGCGCCAACCTCGGTACTCCGACTTCTTCCCGCTGAACAGCGCCACATCGCCCATCTGATGGCGAAGGCGCACTGCCGGTGCTTGGCTCCCGGGTCGCCCAGTGACGGGGATCCCCGGAGGTGTGGGGGTTGCTGGCGTGCTCGTCGTCGGCTGGCGATCCCCAGGGCCGTCTGTAAGGCAGCGACCTGTTCGCGGTCCTGGTGCGCGCGTGCTTCCATCCTAGCCATGTTCCCGGCCATTTCCTGCAGCATTGCTATGAGCTGCGCTGCATCCGTCGGCGCGCTTGGCTGGCCGATCCGGCCGTTGCCACCCTGATCTCCTTCCATCGCTCTGCCCGCGATTCGATCAGGTGTCCGCCCTAGTCGTCAAGGGCGCAAGTGTATCCGCTGCCAGGTCGCTACCCGGTCTTATTGCTGCCAACACCGTTGGTTGGTCTTTTGCCGATCCGCTGCCGGTCTTGTGCCAGAAGAGATCTGGTCTTTTTCTCTGCGTGTTGTTGTAGGCTGAACCGTTATCAAGCCTCTGCTTGCGCTCGAGTGTCGTTTCGATCGCGCACCGGGTTTCCGAAAAATCCAAGGCAGGTCCCGAGTCCTCCTTAGAACGGTGTGTGTTGCCTGAGTCGATCAGGGCTTCCGGGGTATTGTCGTATTTTCGTCAAGGAAGGGCCCGCGATCCCTTTCGAAGAAAAGATCTAGATGTAATGTAACGGGCTAGCTGGTCGAAGCACAGATAGTCTCGAGGCAATGAAGCTCAATTATAACGAAACATCTAGATACAGAACAAAGGAGGGAAGAAAGGAAATACACAGACACAGGCTTCCTGTCAGAAGAAAAACTCTTCTCTCTGCTGCCCACCAGGGTGCGCTGCGCGCTGCCCCACCAGGGTGCACTGTGCGTGGTCTCTTTGGGCAGTGTCTTGCCTGCCCAGCTCACACGGCCCTACGCCGTTACAGACACAAACATTCCGATTCCGCGGGTCCATGCATTTGGACGTGAGCCCACGCTAATACGAAAAGAAGCGAAAGGCAACGCCGACAACAGCGAGAGCGGCGACAACGACGGCAGCGAGACCGGCAACAACGGGCAGACGTATGTCATTATGGACTACGTTGCCGGTGCCAACCTCGACAAGAAGCTCCTGACGACGGCGGACCTAGAACATCGGAGGCACTTCTATTTGCAGCTGGTGGACATTCTGGCGCAGCTGCGAAAACTCGAGTTTCGTCGGATCGGTTCTCTGGTACCAAGTACGGACGACCTGGCCGCAGCGACGACGACGACGATGACGCCTCTCATTGGGCCTATGCTGTCGATGTCTGATAACACCTTGTGCCTGCCACCGCCGCCACTCTGGACGTCGGCGACCGATTACATGAAGCACGAGCTCGACGTCGTATCTGATTTCTTTGCTGCCCCCGATAGGTAACTTGAAAATCGAGACGGCGCGGGAAGAGCTGTTTGCACTGGACGCCTCAAACCGTTGTTTATTGACTTGGTCGATACGGTATTGGATAGCGGCCCTTTCATTTTGAATCTGTTGGTACAATAAATGCCGCATGCAAAGTTGTTGGGGACTAAGTACGGAATCCGTCGGCATAAGACGAGACCCGTCGGCACGAGACGGGATATGAGACGGGATCCATCGGCATGAGACGGGATTCAGCGGCATGAGGCGGGATTCAGCGGCATGAGGCGGGATCCGACGGTATGAGACGGCACTGCAGGTTTCGCGTCCGAAAGCTGCACACTCCGCCTCTAGCAGTATATCTATGCCTTAGGATCTCCGTCTAGATAGCTTCCAATACGTAGAAGACAAGCCACAGAACACACAGATACAAAGCACGTAACCTCCAAACAGGTGGGTTATTTGCCCTGTGTCAAGTGTTCAGGCTCTCATACAATCTACTCTCATCTTTTCACACAATCTTCTTCATACTATTTCACCATTCTGCCTTGGGTCTAAATCCCTACGGTATTGGATAGCGGCCCTTTCATTTTGAATCATTGCGACCTTCGTTCGACGAACATGATCGTCAACGAACAGTTGCAGATCCAGGCCATTATTGATTGGGAGCTCGCTACGGCCATTCCGCTGCCGCTGTTTACACCGCCGTCATGGATTACCGGTTATAACGACTACAATGAAGTAAGTCCTCTGCTGCACACCGAGCTCAGAGAAGCACTGCGTTCCCGGTCGAGGGAAGATCCCTTATATCGAAAGATCGAAATCGAGTGGTACGGTGAAGAGGCATCAGTAGTTGCCGATGCTCCGATTCCGCATACCTCCGTTAAGCGCTTTTCTATTGCGCACATCCTACAAAAACCGCCGCACGCTGTCGAAATATTTTACAAAATTCTGGCTAAAGACGGCTCGCTCCCTATCACACACGAGGAGAAAAATACGCACATAGCTAAGTATCTGGATGACCAGCCAGATGTTGAAGCTGAGGCACAGATACGGTGTGACCAATCACGATCGTATCGCAGGTTGTTGGACGACAACGGCATCTTTGAAAGCCGTATGGACCGTATTAAGGACATGGAGAAGAAGTCTGAGAAAAAAACTGGGCGGCCTTTGTTCCCGAAATAGCTGGAAAAACTGACGACTGGTATTCTATTGATGTCCTGATTATACATAAATCTATTTAATCAATCCTCGGTTTTCCCTCGAGATCTCGTTCTTGTTGTTGTAGATCGTGTAACTTGTTCCACAGTCCAAGGATCAAATCTTGCTTCTCATTGCGCCGCGTCTCCAGTTCCGTGATCTTTTCTTCGCGTCTTGTTGTCGCCAGGGTCTTTATCGCGTTTCTTTAAGTAATTTGCGTGCCGCTGCCGACGAGGCCGCTTCCTGATTCGCCCAAAATGCATCGTCGCATGCGGTGGCCGCCGCTGTTGCCAGTACCTGGAATGCCCAGCGCAAAGTACCTGGCTGTGCTGCGCGGTATAGCCTTCCTCTTTTGTACATCCCCCCTTTCCTCTGTATGATGGTTGAGCTAGCTATTATTAGAAGATGGTCCGAGAGGGTGTCGTGAGGGAAGAAAAAAAAGTTTCTACGTCTTTGGAGTCATGCTGCCCTTGTTCCATGCCCAATTGTTCCTAGTCTCTGGCGGCGACACCGCGGCCTTGGTTCCAGCGCTTCTGTATTAACCATCACCTGCGCCGCTGTCGAGGGACCCTTTTTCAGCCTCTTCGGGCGCCAGCTTTTGGACAGTTGAAAGCCCCGTTAGCTGCATACGCTACAGACACATGTACCTCATATTATTTTACGAAGTAACCGCCGAGCAGAAAACGAACAGAAAACAGAATACGGTAGACAGGATACAGAAAACAGGCGAAAATGGGCGAAACAGAGAATAGACAGAAAGGAGGAAATAGATTGAGTAGCTGCGGCGACAAAAACGTCCAAGGACGGCCCCACCCGCCACATCATGACTAATCAAGGGCTGGAGAAGCACGAAATGAATATGTAGTGTGGTGTTTTCCATGTCGCGAACGCGTCGGTGGCCATGCAAAATCCTCTCGCTCTTCCACCAAATCAAAATGGGCGGCTGTCAAATCCAAGAGTGGCTGACCACATTCAAATTTATCCCACGCATCGATGGCCACGATAACCACGCTCCTAGCGAAACAACTATCGACAACTACGACTCCTACTACCAAGACCCCCAGCCCGAAGATTCTGAGACGTCCACACATCCAAGTGTGCTGGTTGGTGCAGAAGACGACCTTCTCGTACCGGCACAACGCGACATCGAGCAGCTGTACTACCGCGGGAAGGCGACATGGAAGGCGTTTGTCAACGAAGCAGAAGGTCTCCGCCATACTAAATTCCCATCTGTGTTCGGCAACCCCTACATCCTGCTAGGAAATGTTCCGTGTTTGCCGGAAAAGGTCCCAATGAACGTGTCCTGTCCGGTCACCCAGTGTGGCATGTGCCGGACTTGGAGATACCTACGCACATCCAAAGCACGCTGCGAAACAACAAATGGCCGGCCAAACTCGCGACGCTCCACCGCTTGATTTACAGAATCCATACGGCGTACGAAAAAACTTCCAATTACGAGCTCCGAGACCTCTTGAATGCCGCACAACAACACAACAGGTCTTTTCAACACTCCTCACAAGACCGGCGAGTGGCCTGTTGATTCTGACACTCTGCTGGTCATACATTCTCTCGGCAAGGCTGCTTCAGATGCAAGGACGGACCATAAAGTATCACACCACTCGCATGTTGGAACCGGATACTGCATCTGGACGACGGCGCGGCCAAAAGGGTCTTGTTGTTATCAGGCTTGTTGGAGATGACGTGCCAAGTGATTTGGTGTATTGGCTCTGTGGCCTCCTGGCCCCCGAACTTGCCTGGGGTCCCGCAGACGGAAAGGGCGTGCCACCATGGGCCGCGTACTGTCCCGGAGATACACGGTTTCTCATCCAGGCCGAGAGCCGCCGCGAGGAAACCAATGAACTTTCGCCACCGAGTGCAGCGAGGGCTACAGAGCTTTTGATCATATTCTGCCGCCTGTTCAATCTCGGGTCAAATCCGCACGACCATGACCCTCCAACTGCCGCCTTCCTAGCTGCTCTTATGCTGCCCTTTGTGTCGGTCAACGGCCTTCGCCCACAATTTGCTGTTCCAAAGCTCCGGAGATCGCATACTCTGCCAGCTCCACTAACCCGGAGATGCCGTGCAAGAAGCGACATGAGCGGCAGGAGACACAGTCTGTTAGCAGCTCGGCTTCGGCAATACGCAGCAGATCTCCCTTACTTTATGACACTCAGCTTGGACGAAAACGGTATAGGGTCGCTTTTATGGAGCGTTTTTTGGCAGCCAGACATCAGTTGCAATCTCGTCAGCGTGTGGTTTGGTTCGATCCTTACGGTGCTTCGTCCAATCATTGATTCAAGGAACTTGTTGAGGCTTGTTCAAGTCTTTGCTTTACGCCGGCCCCGTCCAGCTATGTGGTGGCTTGGTCTCTTCCTGCTAGGAGACATGACCGTGCTTGACTGGATCCCACGGTACATGGATGAGCTCTATGAGCGACAAGGTTTTGGCACACTCAATGCTCCCGATCCGACTGCGGCTGTGTGGACGCAAACACCACACTCATACCTTGACGACTTAACGCCACGTCCTTATCCGGATCCGGAGAAACCGGTGGCCTGGATGATCTACTTCGCCATCGGTACAACTTTCGCCTTCAGGAGACGGTGTCCTTAGCCTGGCGGCCATTTGGCTATACACGGCGAGAATTGATCGAACCAGAGCTGTGGCCGTGGTTGGAGCAAGGTTTCTCTCGGAAATACGTTACCTGGGTCTGGTGGATAAAGTCTAAAGCTGCCACCGCCCGCTTCCCCCAGAGCGGATTTATAGCCAACACACGCCGGAACGTGCTTAACGTGCCGGACCGCCTTGACCTTGCGGTCGTCGATGGAGCGGGAGGGGAGACTTCTTTACCTACGTTCAAGTCGCTCGCATCCAGAGTGATGACATATTGGATGCTTTGCCGTTCTAAAGAGCAGATGGGAGGTGATACAGATTCCATTGTTCTTGATGTGCAGGGACACAGGTGGTTGAAAGGATACTGAGACAGATTGATACAATCCAACTAAAGACTTACTTCTTCTTTCGATACCCTTTCCTTCCCCTGCCCTTCTTACTTTGGCCATTTGATACCATATTAGCTGACGAAGGCAAGTGTGACGCCCAGAACTCTCGCCCTTTATCATCAGCCAGGTGGAAGAATAAGCCAGATTCATCATCAGCTACTCTCAGCTGTTCCAGCTTCACTTGGCCCTTCTTCCCGTCTAATGTCTTGAAGAAAACTTTGTCCTCTTTAATCTTCACTATCTCGACATATGTCATACCGGGCGGCTCGTCTCCAGTTCCGTCCGGTCGGCTCGATGGGTCAGCATCAGCCGCATCGCCCAGGTGCACTTCGGCGAATGTGGTGGCTAAAGCAGATACTGATGACTTCAGTTGATCACCTGAAAGGGGGTCATCTGAGCTCAAAGATCCGTAGTGCGCAGGTGCCGGATCTTTGCTCTTGTGCGTTATGTTGACTCGCGAAGAGGTGCCAGTATCAAGAAGTGCAATTGGATCATCACTCCCATATGAGTGACGGAATTGACGGTCTGGGGTTGTGAGCGTTGTCAGGTCCTAGAAAAGAATCAATCAGTCCCTATCACTCTAGCCAAAACACACACAAAGAACATACATCTTCTAGACCATCATCGTCCACGTCATCGAACCCATCGTCACTAGGTAGTGGCAACTGAGGTCGATAAGCCGGGTGGCTATGTATGTACTCGGAAGGCTGCAACGGTGTGGCACCAATGGCTGAATCTGGATAGTATTCTTCACCGCAGTGGCATGGCTCGAAGCAGAGAGACAAATGGCTGCATCTTGGCAGCAATGCTGGAGCAGCCTCGACTTCGACAGCGCACCGCTGAAAGGAAATATTGGCCCAACCATCTTCATATTTAGCACTTTGGTTGTCCACAAATAGCACATGATCTGGAAGTGTGCCAACCCCTTTTTGAGTCGCCAAGGCGGACACAACTAGAAGGACTGTGATTGGAGGCCGCCACCACACCACCTCACAGAAAGTGTATGTGGGCAGGCGCCTCGAATGTGTACATAGTACTCAAGAGGCCAAAATGTGTATCCGCAAGATGCAGAAAACGGAAACACAAAACAGAAAACACGATGAGCAACAGCATACAGCATACAGCAATAATAAGAGTGCAAGAAAGATTGAAAATGATATACGGACATAGCCATGATTTAGCTAGGCTCAGACACCGAAATCGATGAAAGGCTAGCCACGTGACCTCACCACGTGTCAAATCTTCTGCCCATTCGGCGGCCACACGTCTGCCTTGTTTGTTTCGTCATCAGAAAGACAGGCGAAAGAATCTTGCGGGCCTTGTTATGAGCCACAAAGCTCCGAAGATGCCAATAGGATCAGTGTATGATCCATCAACTGGGACGGCCGCCATTTTTCATCCACCAGCCAGAAAACGGCGTCCAGATCACAACGGTCGATCTGATGAAGGCAGTTGGCAACATAATGTCACCACGTCTCACTCTTGTCGCGGCCAAACTGTCCAAAAAAGCCCCTCCGAACTCGTTTAAAACACACCAAGGCTCCGAGGTACTGAGGGCGGGCGCGGATGCACCCTGCCGGCGCACAGCAAAGAACACACACACCAAACCAAACCAAGAAACCAAAGTCACGAGACGCGTCCCTGATGTCATCCTCCAATAATCACCAGACACAGTTTCTGTCCACGTGATGTTGTTTTCCGCCATTGTTTTTGTTGCACAACGCGGTAACGCGCGCGCCTACGCGTGGGCGCATTTTACGCCCGACCAAATTCAAAACTCGCTGCCACCCTCCTCCCACCTACCACTTCTCCCACATCCAACGCTCCAATTCAGCCCAGGATCGCCTGCATTTCTTTATATCCCGATTCGCGCAGCTCAATTAAACATCATGAAAGGTATATTTATCCCCCTTTCAGCCTGGATCTTATTAGACTTGTTACGCTAACTATCTTGTTTTTTTTCGGTAGGGGAAGCTCAAGAGCCGGCCGCTCCTCTCGAGCCTGCGAAGCCTGCCATTCCTGAGATCTCTGAGCCACCTTTAGAAGAGGAGAGAGTTTATTGCTCGAAATGCGATTGATGCAACCTGTTAACCAGTTTCCATTGAACAGATACGGGAGAAGGAGCAAACTTTGCTCTAAACATGCAAAAAAAGACAAGCTGCGGCCTCTGTTGAATGGGCTGTTTTCCGTGATGAATTGAAATCATGGAGAGAGCTTGGAAGTGGTTGTCCTGCTATAATTTACGGTGTATTGGCTTT
>JADMNG010000095.1:0-19891 GCA_016097075.2 Sporothrix phasma | reverse complement strand
TATTATTATTTATTATTATTACGTGGCTGTCACCATAGGGTATGCCAGTCTATCGCAGGTTCTAAATAGAGGAAACCTTGGGCCGTCAGCCCTGGACTAAAACTCCACTTCAGCGTGTTTCGCCGTTCGAAACGTCAACGTTCACCGAGCTTGGTCTCACCACCAAGCGCAATTTGCCGTAAGGTAGGACCTAGTCCTCAGCCTCCGAACTCGCCATCCTCGTCCTCAATATCCCACTTATCGATCAGCTGTACCGCAAGCCTGTACATATCCAAGCGGCCAGTTCGCATGAACCAACGGACGAACGTCTTGGTTTTCTTCGCATTGCCTATCGCACCCAGGAAGTCGACGGGCCCTTGAATCGCCGACACAGTTGAGCTCGCTGCGATTGGAGTAGAGGCAGAAGACAGCCAGGTGACTGGCCGTCTCTCTCGCTTGGCCGCAATCGCAGGTATCGGTCAGGATGTCAAGAACCCGAGCCTGTAGCAGGAAGTGCTTCAGGCCAATCTTTCCTGTCCGCAGTTGGACGAGAAGGGAAGACTCCGCTTTGTACAAGCCGTCGTGAAGGCGAAGAGTGCGGGTTCCCGGGGGGACTGACGCTGCCAGGTCCGTCCTGGTAATCTCTCTCGACCTTCTGTGAGCTGCTTCCTGCTCCAGTTCCCATCTCTGCTTCCACGCAGTGAGTAGAGCTGCCTTGGGGTTTCCTCGACAGCCCAGTCGATGAAGGCAGCTTGTCGCCTTTCGAAAGTCGTCGGTGGTCTCGGCCGAGGGTAGTTGCTGAACCCAGTTCTTCTGTTTCTCGAGGGTCGGCGGCGGAGGTGACCTCGGACGACGTCCGTTGCACGTCGTAGGGACTCTGCAAGACCGGATGATTCTAGTCGGCTCTGGAAGGCCGCAACCTTTGCGGTGAGCCACAGGTCTAGAGGGGAACCTCTGCCTCTGTCTCTAGTTGTCGAATCGGTGTAGCCTTGAACGCGCCTAGTACTCTCCGGAGACATTGGTTTTGTACCTTGTCGATTGCTGACGTGCCGACTGAGGCTGGCCTCTTGACAGACGGCGCTGGATGCCAGACTGCTGCTCCGTTTCCGATGGAGGAGCGGATCACTGCCATGTAAAGCGTGCGTGCCCTTCGGAGTGTCGGGCCCATGTCGAGGCCACGATCCTGTCCAGGGCCAGTCTTTGGGTGGCGAGCTTCTTCTGCAGGAACTGGTGGTGTCCCTTCCAGTTCAACTTTCGGTCGAAGATGACTCCCAGGAGCTTCACTTCACAGACGGCGGGGATCACGGTTCCGTTCTCGAGCTGCAGTGGAGTCCTGTCCCAGCTCCTGCCACGGGTGAAGTGGAGTAGTTGGTATTTTGCCGGGGCAAATTTGATTCCAAAGCGCCGGGACCAGTCGATGCAAGCCCGATGTGCTTCGCGGATGCGCGCGATTGTCTCTTTCGTTGATCGTCCAAACCCCAGGATCTTTGTGTCGTCTGCAAATCCGCAAGTAGTAATCCCTGGTATTCGTCGGAGTGCGTCGTAGAGGCCCGAAGTGTAGAGAATGAAGAGGATCGGGGATAGCGGCGAGCCTTGGGGGACACCGGCTAGGGTCCGTCGTGCGCTGGTCTCCTGGTCGTCGAACACCAGCGTTGTAGACCGGCCCTCTAAGAAGCTGCGGACCAGTCTGACGAGCCAGCCTGGGAAACCTTTGGATCGCAGCACATCGAGTAGCCGGGTGTGGTTGACCGTGTCGAAGGCTCCGCTTATGTCCAGCGCCAGCAGCGAGGCTGAACCTCCCTCGGCCCAAGCAGTGTGTACTTGGTCTGCGACCAGGTAGAGGGCGGTTTCAGTCGACCGTGATCGGCGGTTGCCCATCTGTTCGTCCGGTAGGAGACCAAAGTCCTCTGCGGCCCTTGCGATTCTTTGTGCTAGGAGCGATTCGATGACTTTGCCGAGCGTGTTAAGGAGCGCTATCGGTCTCCAGCTGCCAGCATGGTTCGGCGGCTTTCCGGACTTCGGGATCACTACCGTTTTTGCTACTCGGAACCGAGAGGGAAAGTAGGACAACTTCAAACATGCTTCGACGACTGGGGCGTACACCTCGGCAAGCGCTTCCCCACAAGCTTTGAGGAGCCGATTTGGGATCGCGTCGTTTCCTGGAGAGGAGATCATTGCCATCTTGTTCAGGCAGTGAAGGATATCGCCTGGAGTCACCGTATCTGGGACGTCTGTCACTCCGCTGTGGGTTTCGTTGCCGAACGAAATGTCCGTGATGTCGCTGATGTCCGCCGTTGACGTTGGGTAGAATCGGCCCTAAGTAGTTCTTCTTTACCGGCTAGGGTCCGCGCTGTACGGAGATCCCTGTTGGAAGTGGGATTTAGTCTTAAGGCTGGCATTTTCGCCGGCTCGCGAGGTTGAAGCTCTCGAGCCGTGCCCATTTTGCAAACTTCCACAGGTTCGCGGTGGAATGGGTTGCTCGTCTCCAGGCTTCTCGACTGGCTGTGTTGATCGCGGCTGCTTTGTCCTTCCGCTTCTGGATCATTCTCTCGTGCAAAAAGTCGGATCGAAAAGATCGCCACATTCGCTCTGCCTCGGCGGCTTCCTGGACCGTCCTCTTGACTTCTGGGTTCCACCATCGGTTGCGCGGCAGACCACCGCGGCGCGGTGGTGCGCAGCTTTTCCGATTTGCGATATAGCGCCTACCAGCAGTTCGAGGTAGGTGTCAATTTGCTCCGTCGTATCTAGACTTCCTGGCACTGGAAGGTCCTTAGCGTCCACGGCTGCTTGATTGGCGTCAAGTAGGGACCAGTTTAATGGTCGGTCTTCGACTCGGCTGCTCGGGTTCCGGGAGAACCTAATGACAGCTTCTTGGGGTAGATGGTCGGAGCCTCGGAGACTGGAGGGGATTCCTGCCCATTCGGTGCGAATGTCGTCAGACGTCCAGATGAGATCAATCGTAGAGTCTCTGACGTCCTTTGCCGACCTCGTGGTGGTTCCGGGGCGTCAAGAGTTGGAGCTGCCAGCGAGCTGCGAGGTTGATGAGTTGCGCTGCCCCGGGGTCGCGTGGGTGGTTGGGGTCCCAAGCTGGATGGTGAAGGTTCATGTCCCCCCTATCACAGCTCGTTTAGGCCGGGGTCGTTCAGCTAGCTGGATGATCGGTGTCGGCCATGTCGTGGCGCCTCGAGGAGGTCCTGGAGAGTAGACCGAGTAGACGGTGCAATCCTGTTGGTCGAGGATCGTAATCGAACACCAGTCTCGTGTTGCTTCCCAGTCCCAGTTCTTCAACTTCTTGTTCACGAGGATGACTGCTCTCGGCGGGTGGTCCTTGTCGGTGACTTTTTGGATCGGGGTGAAGGCGCTGCCCGGGGCAGAAGACGCCGCCATGATCCTGGGTCCACGGCTCTTGGAGGGCTAGGATGTCGTAGTCTCTTGCTTCCTCTAATACTGACCTGGAAGTGGCCTTGTTTCCTGCAGGTTCCAGAACAGGATTCTCGTCCTATTCATCAGTTACCATGATTGTATCTTGGTCGGCGTTTTGGTTTCTCCGCAGCATCTCGGCAATGGGCCTCGAGCCTTCGGCTGCGCCGTGGAGGGCGGATGGTCGGCCCCTTCTCTTGGTTGGGGCGGATGTGGGTGGCGTCCGTGCATCCGTGCTGTCCGCCGTCCTTTGCCTCTTATGGTTCCGTCTCGACGTCACGAGGGTGAATCCCTGTGTGTCTCCGGGCTGAGAGCCATGATTTGCGCCCAGGGCTGGCGCTGCTGCTGCAGCGGCCTGGCTCCGGGGGGTTCAAAGAACTCCGTCGGTCTATGCTGGAAAGCATCTCGGGCGACGGCAGCTGCTTCCTCCCACTTAGGGCACTTCTTGCTCCAAGCCGGGTGTGCCCCTTGGCAGCGGCAGCAGCGTGAGCTTGTCCTGCTTCCCGTTGGGGGCACCGGGACTGCCTCGAGTCGGTGTGCTGCGTGGAACTGCACCAGCCGCAGCGTCGTTTGCTCCGGCACCGCTTGGTCGTGTGACCGGTCTCGTGGCAGTTGAAGCACCTGATCACCTGTGCCTCAGCGCAAAAAGGGACGCACGGGTGCCATTGGGCCTCGAAGAAGAGGCCTTTCCGGCACAGGGCGTTTGCCTGCTCGGTGTTGTCGACGCTTAGGAACAGTGAGCCCCGTTCCTTGCCCTCGTGGCCCTTCGGCGGACTGGCAGCCACGAATTTGATGTCGGCGTTGCTGCCGAGAGCTGCTGCAGCAGACGCTCCGGGCCCAGGCACGAACAACTGCCAAGTTGAACCCGTGGGCGACCATTTTGTACTGGTGACGGTAAACAGTTGCTCCGTCACCAAAGACCTTTTGGCACCACTCGGGGTCTTCTCGGCCATGTGCTTCTCCTCGCTAGTGGAGAACGCGATCGCCCAGCGCTGGCGGCCGCCCAGTTCCCCAAGCCTGCGGGCTCCTTTCGCCAGGTCGGCACCCAGAGCGCCATTGACTGCTCGAACAGCCTGGTGCTGGTCATGTTCGAGGTCTCCGCAGGAAACGATTCGGCTTGTACGATCGTTTCGCGGAGGGCTTGGGCCTGCCGCTGTGCGCGAGCACGGGTCGGGCAGGCGGTGCTGCGGGTCTGGCGCCGGCCATGGCCGCGTAGGAGCGCGGCACTGAGGCTGGCGCCGAGAGTTTGTCGATTTTCTGCGCAAGGGAGGCAAGACCCTTCTGTATTGTGTCCACTGAGGCACGTTTGGGGGACGGCGGAGGTGGAGTGCGAGGAGGTCGCGTACGATGGCGTACGCGGGGACGGCTCTGTTCGCTCCACGGCAAGGAAGCGCTCGGCGTTTTTTATCGTCTCGCGTGCGTCGGGGTTTCCTTCTACCTCTGACGGCCGCGATCCCTGAGCTTCGGAGCTCGTGGGGGTTCGATGGTGCCGCCGGTCGGTTCGGTCGGAGACGCGTCAGAGGCGCGCGTCGCGCCTGAGCTACCGCCCGGCGACGACGAACGCGACAGCCGACTGCGCGTTGCGTACCTGAAGGCCGCAGACATGGCAGTTAGGCAATCGTATCCGCTGAATACGATCCTGCTATTTGTTTGGGTTTTGGGATTGTTCTCGGTCAAAAGGTAGGGATGAGCTGGTATTTCCGAAGATTGTTGTAACCTACAGGTATTGTTCTGTACTGTAACGGGCTAGCTGGTCGAAGCACAAATAGTCTCGAGGCAATGAAGCTCAATTATAACGAAACATCTAGATACAGAACAAAAGAGGGAAGAAAGGAAATTCACAGACACAGGCTTCCTGTCAGAAGAAAACCCCTCACTCTGCCCCACCAGGGTGTGCTGCGCGCTGCCCCACCAGGGTGCACTGTGCGTGGTCTCTTTGGGCAGTGTCTTGCCTGCCCAGCTCACACGGCCCTACGCCGTTACAGTGTTTCCTTTTTGTTTTGCTTTTTGTTTTTATGGCTTTCACTCGCTTTCTTTTCCTGTACCTGTTGGGCTGCGGAAGCCTTTGGGCCCCACCCATAGATAGTGTCATAATCCGTAGGATTGAATACACTCATTGAAAAAAAAAAAAAAAAAAAAAAGATCCGGAACGCCATCAATGAGGCGATCGGTGCAAAGGGTGTGGCGAAGGTCGAAGTCTCGGCCAAAGCAAATATCATTCTCACAGTTATCTCGACTGTCATCACGGCCGAGAACCTACTGGGAAAACAAAAGGTTTGGGAAAAGGCGTTTGGAAGCCTACTGAGGGCGGGCGCGGCTGCACCCTGCCGGCGCACAGCAAAGAACACACACACCAAACCAAACCAAGAAACCAAAGCCACGAGACGCGTCCCTGATGTCAAGACGGCATCGGGAGAAAACGTCCCTACAACCACAACAACACAAGAACAAAAGAAGAATGTGGAGGGAGGTCGTGATCGGTGTCGTAGGTATCGTTCGGTGGCAGTGACGAGAGTATCGGAGTGCTAATGCTGGCGCACAGTTCCGCCTGCCCAGGCGGATGCCCGGGCAAGCAAAACCTCTACAAGTGTTAGCTTTCGCTCTCTCTCTTTGTCGCACGTACCAACTGTTGGGAAATCTCCTTTGATCAAAAGGAGACGCGTTCTTGTTTGGTGATAACGACGATGATAATTCTGATAGCTAAGAACTAAGAGAAAACGATGATGATCCAAAAGATCCCAAGAACGATGATACAAAAAAGGATGATGATGATGATAAACTCCAGAGTGCTTGTCCTCTCCAATAGGGGTTCCTCAGGAACTACGTATCTCCGACGGGTATTGCGTGTGGGTCGGGACACCGTTCCTTTCTGCCTGGAAAAGGAGGCACAAAACAAACTAGACAAAGACACAAAAGAAAACCCGAGGAGGGTCTGGCCCAAAGGCAGCCAGCCACCCGCCCTCACTACCCATATCCAAGTTTACCAGATCCCGGCGACATGGTACAAACTAGTAGCCCATGGGGCTCTAGTCTCCACCTTTACAGAGATTGGCTTGAACTCCTTCTCCAAAGAAGCCGAGTCCTACAACCCGGTCAAGGTGGTAGGGGAGCCACGCTGGCTCGGGGGAACCGAGGGCAAAACCACAGGCTCTATAGCCTTTGCGGTTACCACGGAAGAAGAAGCACAGTACTGCCTCCGAAAAGGCATAACAGTAGCGGGACAGGGCTTACGAGTCTCCCGCTATCGGGCGTTTTCTTCTTCCACACAGTGCCCAAGATGCCTCGGCCTAGGCCACAATCCGGGAGCCTGCAAAGCACAGCCGGCGTGCAGATACTGCGGAAAAGGCCACCTAACTACGAGTCACACCTGTAGGATTTGCGCATCTAGCAAACCCTGCGAGCACTTAACGCCCAAGTGCTCCAACTGTTCAGGATCTCACTTTGCAGACTCGGCATCCTGCGAAGTGATTCGGGCATTACGCCCCAAGACCAAGGCTAAAGCTACGCCCAAGCCTGCAACGCCGACCTCGACTCCTACTCCGGCTCCGACTCCGGCTCCGGGCCTAGATACGACTCAGGCTCCGAAAGCCGCTAAGCCCCCACCTCTTATCACGATAGAGGACGATACGGCAATGGATTTCGAGCTCACACCCCCTCATGATAGCGAGACCTTCTAGGCCTCGGGAGAGCAGTACTAGTAGGGCACTAAAATTTGTTCAGGTCAACCTGAATAAGCAAGGGCCGGCACAACAAACGGCCTTTGAGATCGCCTTACAATCCCAAGCGGATTTCCTACTAGTACAGGAGCCTAGTTGCCCGCGGAACTACCAAACCGGTGGATTTATATGCCTACAGCACTCGGCCTACCACCTAATTCCGCCGCAACAGACGACAAGCCTGTCGAGTATCAAGGAAAAGCCACGGGTTTTGACTTATATTCGAAAGGCTTCGAAACTGGATTTTCATCCAAGATACGACCTCTGCTCCGACCCCGACCTCCAAGTCATAGAGGTTGTGGGGCCGGAGACCTTTTACATCGTCAACGTTTACAACGAACGCCAACGAGTGGAAGGCTCTAGCCAACTGGGACCTACTACGGTAGATAGGCTCCTACTGCGGCTACAGCTCCAGAATCCGGCTTTGATTGCCGGAGACTTCAACCTGCACCACCCGTGGTGGAATGCGGCTGTAAAGGTCCTGGGATGGTAGGGATGTTTGGTTGCTCAATAGCGACAAGATCACGGTCAATGAGGTAGAACAGAATAATGGTGTTTGGTTTGAACAAGATCTAATCCTTGGCCTCCCTTCTCATTCTGGCGGAAGGCCAGGAATCTCTCTCTATTTATATCTGAAGAAACCCAGCTGACTGCCTGCGCCATAAGATGGCGAACGTCCACTCCATCACTCAACAGCCCCTGTTACTGAGAGATGATGTGGCTGGCAGACAGATGCCGACGACAATACGTGCCTGGTAAACGATGCTGGCACATGATGCTGGCAAACAAAGAGAGTGGGAAGGGGTGACGTGTTAGACAAAGGTCATTGCCACTAGCCGCGAGAGGTGTGGATCCCTGTAGCCCGCGTGCCATGGACAGCGGCTGCCAACCCTACTAGGGCGGCCAAAGCTTCTCGGCTAGTTGGATGGCTCACACAGATCAGAGCTACCCTACTAGTAGACGCCGAGGAAACAAACGCGAAGGGCGGCACGTTAATTCGGGCCAACCTCAAGGCCGAATCTATCATAGATTTGGCCTTTCATACTAGATTCAAGGATCTTGTTTGGCGCAACTGGCGTTACCTCGAAGGTACAGGCTCAGACCACGAGACTATCTCCTTCGAGGCTGTTTTCAGAAGCTCCTCTGTGCCCACAAGCTCAGAAAACCAGCTCCCAGCCTACAACACCAAAAAGGCAGACTGGGAAGCCTTTACCAAAAGGCTGCTGGCGGCGGAAGACTCACTAGCCGCCGAGATTCGACAGGCCATTATTCTCGAAGACTTCGATCTAGTGGCGAACCTCCTGACAAAGGCGGTAACGGAAGCGGCCGACTCCTCTATTCCGAAAAAGAGGATCTGCGAATATTCGAAGCCTTGGTGGGACGACTCGCTCAAGTCACTACGGCAGGCTAAGAGTACGGCCCTTCGCGCGTACAAAAAAGGCAATACAATCGCCCTGGAGACGGCCTGGAAAAAAGCACGCAACACATACTACCAGGCCATCCGTGACGCTAAAGAGGGATGCTGGGTGGAATTCCTTGAGTCCCGCGGCCCGGAAAACGTCTTCGAGGCCCTCAAATATACCAGAGAAAGAGGCCTCACCAAAGTCCCCAATATTCTCTACAGCTCAGCGGGTATTCAGAAAGAGGCAAAGACATTCGACGAGAAGTGTGAGGCTTTCCTCACAACTCTTCTCCCAAAACCCACACAGCCTCACCCGTCTCACCCGCCTCTCCCGCCTCACACCCCTATCCGGACGCCGCATAACCCAACCCGATTGGGCAGTAAGGTTAAAGACAAGTGGGCATGGCCTAGCCTGTCAGAAGTCGAGGTCGAAAAGGCCATCCTAACCTCCGCCCCAAAAAGGCCCCCGGCCCGGATAAGCTAGATTTCGACATCCTCCAACACGCGTATAAGGCAATACCCAAAACCTTCTATCTCGTGTACAACGCTTTGTTCCGGGCCGGCTACCACCCTTCGAAGTGGAAAGAGGGCATCGGTATTATCCTCCCGAAACCGAATAAGGAAAACTACACCGTGCCCAAAGCCTATCGGATCATTGCCTTGCTGAACTGCCTTAGTAAAGTACTCGAGAAGATCTTTGCTACTAGGCTCGGATACTTGGCAAGTACTACGAATCTGCTAAGCAATACGCAGATTGGCGGAAGGAAGCAGAGATCAGCCATCGACGCAGCTCTCCTCCTCCTCAACGAGATCCAGGAACAAAAGGAGGCTAGGAAATTCAGGAGCACTACCATTACTAGTGCTCTATTCCTGGATATCAAAGGAGCCTTCGACTACGTCTCTAAACCTATCTTACTACACGGTTTAGAGCGGCTGGGCCTACCACGAAACCTTGTACGCTGGGTCTCTTCTTTTCTCTCGAATAGGAGAATTCGGCTCGCTTTCGACGGCCAGACGCAGCCTCTAACGGATATCGAAGTAGGCCTACCACAAGGCTCACCTATCTCTCCTATACTATTCCTCGTATACGTGAGAGACATAGTCGCGGAGAAGGCTTTCCAGGTCTCGTATATAGACGACTTTGGCCTCGCAGTTACTTCCACATCCGCAAAGAAGAACTGCAAGACCCTCGAAACTATCACTGAGCGGTTGTTCAGCTTGGCAGCCCAGAACTCAGTACAGTTTGACCCCGGAAAAACAGAGCTGATCCACTTCTCCACTCAGAGGGCCCCTATCTTAGATGGCCTCCAGATTAGTGGTATCCCAGTAACGCCAAAGCCGGTCGTTCGCTGGTTAGGCGTGTGGTTCGACTCGAAACTCACTTTCAAGCCGCACATCGAGAAGAAGGTCAACTCCGCTACGACGGCCCTCTATTCGATCCAGAGGCTTGGAAACACGCAGAAAGGTTTGAGCTCCAGAGCCTTGAAGCTACTGTACACAGCCTGCGTCACTAGCATCTCGGACTTTGGTGTCCAACTGTGGTGGAAAGGCGAGAAGACGCCCGAGAGCCTTATTCGGCCGCTCCAACTCCTTCAAAACCAAGCCGCCGCGAGGATCACCGGTGCCTTCAAAGGGTCCCCAGGCAGGGCCCTTGAACTCGAAGCAGGCCTGGTCCCGCCCCGACTCCGGTTCGAAAGAGCCTGCAGGCTCTACAGCCTTAGGACCCTCCTCTTCCAAAAGGACCATCCCATAACTCAGGCTATTACTAAGCCAGTAAGGGACGAACTAGCTGGAGAGGACTCGAATGCAGCACTACGGGCTATCATACAACCCAACCCAAAGATGCAGCTCGCAGCTTAGCCTTCAAGGTCAATAGCCTGATCAAAAAAGGCTGGAACATCGAGAAGACACGGTCCACGTGGGCTACGCCGTGGGTCCGGCGGCTCAACGCCGAAATTTCGATCTCGGGGTCGTCGAAAACCGAGGCAAAGAAGGAGCACAGAGCCCTGCTCTCAAGGCTAGCGGACCACCCATCTGGAGTCGTAACAGTCTATACAGACGGCTCACAGGGGGAAGTGCCCGGCAAAGGACTCACCAACGGCGCGGGGGCTTGTTTTCTTAGCGCCCAAAACCGCCTAGAGAAAGCCATGAGTTGGAATCTCGGGCCATGTATCGAGGTGGCAGACGCGGAAACGGTAGGGATTTTCTACGCCTTAAGAGAAGTCCGCAAGATCTTCCCACACCCAGTCACAATCCTCTTGTTTAGTGACAGCCAAGCCGCCCTACAGAGGGTAGATAAGGGAATCTCTTTATACGCTTTTCGGATCAAGGCCCTGGTCAACTCCCTAGCCCGCCAAGGTTACAGGGTAAAGCTATCATGGGTTCCAAGCCACGTCGGGGTCTTCGGCAACGAGCTCGCAGACCGACTGGCAAAGCGAGCCTTGGAAGAGCAGCCTCGGCCACAGGGAGTGGGAGTGGGTGTCTCGATAGGCTACCTTAGGCGGCAGATCAAGGCCCAAACCCCGAGAGAATGGGAATCCTTTTGGGAATCCCAGGCCCAGAAAGGAGCAACGGCTCTGGGGACGCACTACCAGCGCATCTGCCAGGGCAGTCTGAATTTTCGGCCGCAACTACCTACAGTAGTAGCGGCGCGCAAATTTCAAGCTGCATACACACAGCTAAAGATGGGCATCGGCTACCTCAAAGTCCACCAAAGGCTACTAGGCCACGCGGAAGACGACCAGTGCCGGAAGTGTAATAGTGGGAGAGAAACCACTTCACACTTAATCCTTCACTGCAGGGGATACCTAGCCGAGAGGAGAAGAATGCAGAAGGCCCTACAGGGGCTACCACTTAACCTACAGGTATTATTCTGTACCAAGGTTGGCAGGCAGGCCTTACAGACCTACCTGGCATCCACACAGATCTGTACGGCGAAGTGGCTCGAAGAACCCTAGCATCAGATTCGGTGCCATGCCGGCGCTTGCATCTGATACTAGGTAAAAAACCCAGCTCGGAAACTTCACGACGGAGCAGGTGGATTTCTCATTCACTATTTCTTTTCTCTTTGATTTCTGTATTGTTTTCCCTTTTTGTTCTGCTTTTGTTGTTCTGGCTTTCACTCGCTTTCTTTTCCTGTACCTGTTTTGGCCGCGGAAGCCTTTGGGCCCCACCCATAGATAGTGTCATAATCCGTAGGATTGAATACACTCATTGAAAAAAAAAAAAAAAAAAAAAAAGAAACGGGCAACTAACCTGTGGACGAGCCTCCGCACACTCCCAGAGAAGAACCCCTTATCACGGCTAGGCCTCAGAGACACCATGAGATTCACATCCCCGCTACAAATGATACGGCAAGCACAAGGCATAGAAATGGGACGGATGGAGCGTATCGAGCCCTTCCCGGCCGCGCCATGGGACCACCGACTACAGACACACCAACAACTCGACTGCGCGAGTGCAGAGGCAGCTGTTAACGATACAAGGGGCATCATGATCGCGACAAGCGCCTCGGCACGAAACGAGGTGGTAGGGATTGGAGTAGCAGTGCGAGACAACCTACGCTGTGGACGAGACAAGAGGACGACAACCTTCTCAACTACGTTGGGACCAAGGGCAGAACTCAGCCCGTTCTACGCTGAGTTGGAGGCAGTAGGAAGAGGCTTGAAGAGTGTCCCAGACACGACCGTGAGCCGTACGGTAACGGTGTGGACGAGCAACCGGATGGTCCTGTCAACGATACACCACCCCGGTCAACACTCAGGACAACAAAACACCCAGAAGATCCGCCAAGAAATTCAAAGGCTGAAAGTGAACAACAACGAAGTAATACTACGGTGGCTACCAGCTGGAGCCAAGATCGACTTGACGACACGTGCCAAGGTAGAGGCTCGGTCCGCTACCGAACAAAACGCCTCCCCGGAAGCCCCCTACGACCAGGCCAGAACGACAGTCAAGAACAGCGTTATTTCGGAGCAACAGATACAACGGGAGATCCCAAAGGGGGTAGGGGAGTACTCAAAGAAGGTTGACATGGCCTTACCTGGCAAACACACCCGCACCCTGTACGACAAGCTCAAACGAAACGAAGCACGTATCTTGGCACAGCTACGGACGGGCATGGCACGCGTCAACGGATACCTACACCAGATCGGAGCAGCAGAAACGGCGGCCTACGCATGTGGCCAGACAAGAGAGACCATCGAGCACTTCCTCTTCCACTTCCCACGGTGGCAGACGCAGAGACGAAAACTCATGGAGCAAAGAGAATCAAAAGTAGACAACCTCTCCTTCTTCCTTGGAGGAAAAAGACCGACAGACCAAGATGACTGGAAGCCAGACATGAAAGCAGTACACGCAACAATCAGATATGCCCTGGCGACGTGTCACAGACCTGTTGCCTGGCTTGCTGACGCTAGCAAGCATTCTGCCATTGACTACCGCTTTGGCCGAAAACTCTGTACTTAGTCTGATTTCTGCCTGCATCCTGTATTGTAGCTCCTTAAGCTACGTCCTCGTCATCAAACCTGTTACTACCTGTCCTGTCATCCTGCTCGTCCTCGCCTACCTGACCCCCCAGCCCGCCTGCCGTGACATTACGTAGCTTCTTACGTTAGGTGCCGACGAGATGACTGAGCTACCTTCCCCCCCGATGATGCCAGAGGGCTTCGACCAATTCTGCGAACACGCGGGCCAAGAACCGGCCGCGTGGTTCGCCTACTACCAAGCCGCTTACACGGCCATGACCCGGCAGCACAGTGAGAACCAGGAACTCACCGATACCGTCGCGAAACTCCGAGCCGAACTCCACTCGCAGAAGACCCTGTACTGCGAGCGGTTGGAGGACGCCCAGGCGAAGCTCATCGAGGCCAAAATCAACGAGGCCCGAGCCATCGACCTGTCCCTGTCCCGCTCCACGCTCCCGTCCAGCCCCGCCCGCCCTGCTGCTGACCGTGTGGTAGATGCAGCTGCGGAAACAAGCCCTGCACCTATCTCCAGACCTGCCTCGATCCGTGTTTCTGAGAAAGTTCCCGACCCCGAACCCTTCTCGGGAAACGACCGCACCGACCTCGTTCGTTTCTGTAACCAGATCAAGATGAAACTGGCAATCAACAACGACCGCTACCCGACGCCCGCCGCCCGCATGACCTACGTGGCTAGTAGGTTACGATCACCTGCTTACCGACTTGTCACCCCCACATCATCGACGGCATCTTCAACTTGGATGACTACGGTGATATCCTGAAGTTGATGACAAACGCGTACGGAGACCCGGACAGAGTCCGGAGCGCCCGCCGCGAGTTACACCGCCTGCGCCAAAAGAACCTGGACTTCAGCACGTTCTTCGCAGACTTCCAGCGACTGGCCTTAGACGCCCAGATCCCGGCCGAAAGCCTCCCGGCCACCTTGGAGGACGCCATTTCTCGCGAGCTGTACGAACGACTTATGAACGACGGACCCATCCCCACCAAGTATGACGAACTGGCCGCATCGCTCCAAGAACTCGACAACCGCCGTCTCCGAGTCGAGCGCCGAGACAACCAGTTCAATCGCTCCCGCCCGACCTGGCCAAGTGTAACCCCAGCCATGCTAGCCGCGCCCAACAGCCCTCGCCCTGCCCCTACGCCTACGCCTGCTTTCCCGGAACCAATGGACCTGTCTCACCAGCGCCGTGGGACGAGGAAGGACCGCGGCGAATGCTACCGCTGCGGCTCCAAAGAGCACTTTATATCTGCCTGCCAAAGCCGGATAACCGTCCCGCCCAACTTCGCTCCGCCAACATTCGCCACGACGATAATCACAGCGCCAAACATGGTTTCAGCTCACCAGGATCCCCTCGCAGCCCCTCTCGAGGCTCCTCTCGCTCGTCCCGTTCCCGCTCGTTCCCGCTCGTCCCGTTCCCGCTCGTCCCGTTTGTCCCGCCGCTCCTCTGCACAGTTCTCGAAAAATGGTGTATTACATCCCGTACCTCGAGAATGTCGAGTGGCTGCTACCGGCTGGTTGGATCTAGGACTTCTTCAAGATTTAGTCCCTCGACATATTCCATGATGGACTCCGTTGGCCACCCCGCTGGGCGGTTGTAGGCCACGTATCTCACGACATATTTTATAATGGGATTGAAATCAGCGGGGAACTTGTCCATTCAAGGGTAGAAACGCCGCCGGCCTTACATGTTTGAGACTTTCCAGCGTCTCTGCTTCCTGCCAGCGTGCTAAGTGAGGCTTGTCGTACAACTTCGTGGCGTACACATTCCCGTATATTCTTTGACTCAACAATCTTCGGAAATACCAACTCATCCCTACCTTTTGACCGAGAACAATCCCAAAACCCAAACAATAGCAGGATCGTATTCAGCGGATACGATTGCCTAACTGCCATGTCTGCGGCCTTCAGGTACGCAACGCGCAGTCGGCTGTCGCGTTCGTCGTCGCCGGGCGGTAGCTCAGGCGCGACGCGCGCCTCTGACGCGTCTCCGACCGAACCGACCGGCGGCACCATCGAAACCCCCACGAGCTCCGAAGCTCAGGGATCGCGGCCGTCAGAGGTAGAAGGAAACCCCGACGCACGCGAGACGATAAAAAACGCCGAGCGCTTCCTTGCCGTGGAGGCGAACAGAGCCGTCCCCGCGTACGCCATCGTACGCGACCTCCTCGCACTCCACCTCCGCCGTCCCCAAACGTGCCTCAGTGGGACACAATACAGAAGGGTCTTGCCTCCCTTGCGCAGAAAATCGACAAACTCTCGGCGCCAGCCTCAGTGCCGCGCTCCTACGCGGCCATGGCCGGCGCCAGACCCGCAGCACCGCCTGCCCGACCCGTGCTCGCGGCACAGCGGCAGGCCCAAGCCCTCCGCGAAACGATCGTACAAGCCGAATCGTTTCCTGCGGAGACCTCGAACATGACCAGCACCCAGGCTGTTCGAGCAGTCAATGGCGCTCTGGGTGCCGACCTGGCGAAAGGAGCCCGCAGGCTTGGGGAACTGGGCGGCCGCCAGCGCTGGGCGATCGCGTTCTCCACTAGCGAGGAGAAGCACATGGCCGAGAAGACCCCCGAGTGGTGCCAAAAGGTCTTTGGTGACGGAGCAACTGTTTACCGTCACCAGTACAAAATGGTCGCCCACGGGTTCAACTTGGCAGTTGTTCGTGGCCTGGGCCCGGAGCGTCTGCTGCAGCAGCTCTCGGCCAGCAACGCCGACATCAAATTCGTGGCTGCCAGTCCGCCGAAGGGCCACGAGGGCAAGGAACGGGGCTCACTGTTCCTAAGCGTCGACAACACCGAGCAGGCAAACGCCCTGTGCCGGAAAGGCCTCTTCTTCGAGGCCCAATGGCACCCGTGCGTCCCTTTTGCGCTGAGGCACAGGTGATCAGGTGCTTCAACTGCCACGAGACCGGTCACACGACAAGCGGTGCCGAAGCAAACGACGCTGCGGCTGGTGCAGCTCCACGCAGCACACCGACTCGAGGCAGTCCCGGTGCCCCCAACGGGAAGCAGGACAAGCCTCACGCTGCTGCCGCTGCCAAGGGGCACACCCGGCTTGGAGCAAGAAGTGCCCTAAGTGGGAGGAAGCAGCTGCCGTCGCCCGAGATGCTTTCCAGCATAGACCGACGGAGTTCTTTGAACCCCCCGGAGCCAGGCCGCTGCAGCAGCAGCGCCAGCCCTGGGCGCAAATCATGGCTCTCAGCCCGGAGACACACAGGGATTCACCCTCGTGACGTCGAGACGGAACCATAAGAGGCAAAGGACGGCGGACAGCACGGATGCACGGACGCCACCCACATCCGCCCCAACCAAGAGAAGGGGCCGACCATCCGCCCTCCACGGCGCAGCCGAAGGCTCGAGGCCCATTGCCGAGATGCTGCGGAGAAACCAAAACGCCGACCAAGATACAATCATGGTAACTGATGAATAGGACGAGAATCCTGTTCTGGAACCTGCAGGAAACAAGGCCACTTCCAGGTCAATATTAGAGGAAGCAAGAGACTACGACATCCTAGCCCTCCAAGAGCCGTGGACCCAGGATCATGGCGGCGTCTTCTGCCCCCGGGCAGCGCCTTCACCCCGATCCAAAAAGTCACCGACAAGGACCACCGCCGAGAGCAGTCATCCTCGTGAACAAGAAGTTGAAGAACTGGGACTGGGAAGCAACACGAGACTGGTGTTCGATTACGATCCTCGACCAACAGGATTGCACCGTCTACTCGGTCTACTCTCCAGGACCTCCTCGAGGCGCCACGACATGGCCGACACCGATCATCCAGCTAGCTGAACGACCCCGGCCTAAACGAGCTGTGATAGGGGGGGACATGAACCTTCACCATCCAGCTTGGGACCCCAACCACCCACGCGACCCCGGGGCAGCGCAACTCATCAACCTCGCAGCTCGCTGGCAGCTCCAACTCTTGACGCCCCCGGAACCACCACGAGGTCGGCAAAGGACGTCAGAGACTCTACGATTGATCTCATCTGGACGTCTGACGACATTCGCACCGAATGGGCAGGAATCCCCTCCAGTCTCCGAGGCTCCGACCATCTACCCCAAGAAGCTGTCATTAGGTTCTCCCGGAACCCGAGCAGCCGAGTCGAAGACCGACCATTAAACTGGTCCCTACTTGACGCCAATCAAGCAGCCGTGGACGCTAAGGACCTTCCAGTGCCAGGAAGTCTAGATACGACGGAGCAAATTGACACCTACCTCGAACTGCTGGTAGGCGCTATATCGCAAATCGGAAAAAGCTGCGCACCACCGCGCCGCGGTGGTCTGCCGCGCAACCGATGGTGGAACCCAGAAGTCAAGAGGACGGTCCAGGAAGCCGCCGAGGCAGAGCGAATGTGGCGATCTTTTCGATCCGACTTTTTGCACGAGAGAATGATCCAGAAGCGGAAGGACAAAGCAGCCGCGATCAACACAGCCAGTCGAGAAGCCTGGAGACGAGCAACCCATTCCACCGCGAACCTGTGGAAGTTTGCAAAATGGGCACGGCTCGAGAGCTTCAAACCTCGCGAGCCGGCGAAAATGCCAGCCTTAAGACTAAATCCCACTTCCAACAGGGATCTCCGTACAGCGCGGACCCTAGCCGGTAAAGAAGAACTACTTAGGGCCCGATTCTACCCAACGTCAACGGCGGACATCAGCGACATCACGGACATTTCGTTCGGCAACGAAACCCACAGCGGAGTGACAGACGTCCCAGATACGGTGACTCCAGGCGATATCCTTCACTGCCTGAACAAGATGGCAATGATCTCCTCTCCAGGAAACGACGCGATCCCAAATCGGCTCCTCAAAGCTTGTGGGAAGCGCTTGCCGAGGTGTACGCCCAGTCGTCGAAGCATGTTTGAAGTTGTCCTACTTTCCCTCTCGGTTCCGAGTAGCAAAAACGGTAGTGATCCCGAAGTCCGGAAAGCCGCCGAACCATGCTGGCAGCTGGAGACCGATAGCGCTCCTTAACACGCTCGGCAAAGTCATCGAATCGCTCCTAGCACAAAGAATCGCAAGGGCCGCAGAGGACTTTGGTCTCCTACCGGACGAACAGATGGGCAACCGCCGATCACGGTCGACTGAAACCGCCCTCTACCTGGTCGCAGACCAAGTACACACTGCTTGGGCCGAGGGAGGTTCAGCCTCGCTGCTGGCGCTGGACATAAGCGGAGCCTTCGACACGGTCAACCACACCCGGCTACTCGATGTGCTGCGATCCAAAGGTTTCCCAGGCTGGCTCGTCAGACTGGTCCGCAGCTTCTTAGAGGGCCGGTCTACAACGCTGGTGTTCGACGACCAGGAGACCAGCGCACGACGGACCCTAGCCGGTGTCCCCCAAGGCTCGCCGCTATCCCCGATCCTCTTCATTCTCTACACTTCGGGCCTCTACGACGCACTCCGACGAATACCAGGGATTACTACTTGCGGATTTGCAGACGACACAAAGATCCTGGGGTTTGGACGATCAACGAAAGAGACAATCGCGCGCATCCGCGAAGCACATCGGGCTTGCATCGACTGGTCCCGGCGCTTTGGAATCAAATTTGCCCCGGCAAAATACCAACTACTCCACTTCACCGTGGCAGGAGCTGGGACAGGACTCCACTGCAGCTCGAGAACGGAACCGTGATCCCCGCCGTCTGTGAAGTGAAGCTCCTGGGAGTCATCTTCGACCGAAAGTTGAACTGGAAGGGACACCACCAGTTCCTGCAGAAGAAGCTCGCCACCCAAAGACTGGCCCTGGACAGGATCGTGGCCTCGACATGGGGCCCGACACTCCGAAGGGCACGCACGCTTTACATGGCAGTGATCCGCTCCTCCATCGGAAACGGAGCAGCAGTCTGGCATCCAGCGCCGTCTGTCAAGAGGCCAGCCTCAGTCGGCACGTCAGCAATCGACAAGGTACAAACCAATGTCTCCGGAGAGTACTAGGCGCGTTCAAGGCTACACCGATTCGACAACTAGAGACAGAGGCAGAGGTTCCCCTCTAGACCTGTGGCTCACCGCAAAGGTTGCGGCCTTCCAGAGCCGACTAGAATCATCCGGTCTTGCAGAGTCCCTACGACGTGCAACGGACGTCGTCCGCGGTCACCTCCGCCGCCGACCCTCGAGAAACAGAAGAACTGGGTTCAGCAACTACCCTCGGCCGAGACCACCGACGACTTTCGAAAGGCGACAAGCTGCCTTCATCGACTGGGCTGCCGAGGAAACCCCCAAGGCAGCTCTACTCACTGCGTGGAAGCAGAGATGGGAACTGGAGCAGGAAGCAGCTCACAGAAGGTCGAGAGAGATTACCAGGACGGACCTGGCAGCGTCAGTCCCCCGGGAACCCGCACTCTTCGCCTTCACGACGGCTTGTACAAAGCGGAGTCTTCCCTTCTCGTCCAACTGCGGACAGGAAAGATTGGCCTGAAGCACTTCCTGCTACAGGCTCGGGTTCTTGACATCCTGACCGATACCTGCGATTGCGGCCAAGCGAGAGAGACGGCCAGTCACCTGGCTGTCTTCTGCCCTCTACTCCAATCGCAGCGAGCTCAACTGGTGTCGGCGATTCAAGGGCCCGTCGACTTCCTGGGTGCGATAGGCAATGCGAAGAAAACCAAGACGTTCGTCCGTTGGTTCATGCGAACTGGCCGCTTGGATATGTACAGGCTTGCGGTACAGCTGATCGATAAGTGGGATATTGAGGACGAGGATGGCGAGTTCGGAGGCTGAGGACCTAGGTCCTACCTTACGGCAAATTGCGCTTGGTGGTGAGACCAAGCTCGGTGAACGTTGACGTTTTGAACGGCGAAACACGCTGAAGTGGAGGTTTTAGTCCAGGGCTGACGGCCCAAGGTTTCCTCTATTTAGAACCTGCGATAGACTGGCATACCTATGGTGACAGCCACGTAAT
>JADMNG010000094.1:0-20962 GCA_016097075.2 Sporothrix phasma | reverse complement strand
GAAGGCGCCGTGGTGTCGCGCAGTCGTCGCTCTCGTAGCGCGGATCTCGTGGCGCGCGGCCGCCTCGTAGGATCATCCGATGCGCGTCTGCAGCTCCGCTCGTACTTTTCCTTGTCCGACTGGTGCTGCCTGCTGCTGCTTGGAGCCAAGGTGTTGCGGATGCGGCCGAGCTCGCTCTGCAGCTGCGGAATTGCGACTCTTTCTTCCTTGTCGCTCTGGACGCCGCGCCAGCGTCGCCTCGTACTGCTGCAGCTGCTCGTCAGCCACTCGTCCGATCGGTGCGCATCTTGACGATGCTGTCCTTGAGCTCGGCCATGGTTTCGCTGCGCACGTCGACTGGTCCTGCTTGCTCTATGAGCTCCTGCACGATGCCGAAGAAGGACGTGGCCTGCTCGCGGCGCTCCTTGGCCGAGGCCTGCACGTCGTCCATCTGGCGGGTCCGGTCCTCGCCCTGCTCGCGCAGGTCTTCGATCTGGCCTGCCAAGCGAGGCCCAGGTGCTTCTCCGGTGCGCTTGGCCCTTTTCCTTGCTCCTTGTTGGTGGCCTCGAGCATCTTGAGCTTCTGCAGCTCCTCGCCTGCTTCTTTCGGACCACTTGAGGTTGTCAATGGCCTTGTGTACTTCATGGCTTCGAAATCTCGTCGAAGCGCTTCTTGAGTGCAGCACGGTTCGCTATGGGCCAGAGCGACTCGTCCTGGTGGTCAAAAGATGACGGACGTCGAGGATGGCGGGTGAGACGCCCAGGTAGTTGGGCACCAGCTCGTCGAGCTCGGCCGACCTTGGTAGGACAGGCCGGTGCGCTCGCCATTGTTGTAAATGACGAGCGAGCCGTCGAGCGTCTTCATGGACCGCTGGGTCTTTTCATGGTGAGCTGCAGGCTGCGCGTGACGACCAGCTTCTGTCCGACGGTGGACTGAAAGGACAGGCGGACCTGCGCAGGACCTCTTTTCGCCGCAGAGCTACCATGGAAGTGTCAGAAGATGAAGATGGGTGGCCGCGGACAGATGTCGAGCTCGGAACGGACAGGAACGGACCTTGGGATCGTGGATAAAAGCACCGCCTTTGCTGTTCGGGTTGTTCGCCAGTCGTGGCATATTGAGCGTCTCGAATGATCGTCTGCAGTCGTCTGTCGTCAGCACGGGTGTGTCGTAGTGTCCGCAAAACACAGCCTGCCCTGTGGATCCAACGCACCGTCTTTCCAGAGCCGTTGTACCGACAATCAGAGTCAGCGGTGTGTTAAACAGCATAGACTCTTGGCTGGCCGGCTGAAGGAGCGAATGCTGGGTCTGTCAGCTTGTGTGTTCTTCCTGGTGCCTTTCCGAACCGGTTTGGCGGACTGGAGGTGGAACTCACCCCGGATTCCGAGCTTCTCGATCTTGGCTGGTTGGTCGGGGTTCATGTTAGCTATCGTCTTGAGGCCGGGCTGTCGGGCAGGAAGGGTATAGCAGCGTACACCTGAACGGTACGACGTAGGTTAGCAAGAGGCAGAATGGAAGGACGGAAGCAGGGAGGGAAAGGAGATGCCACGTACATGGTGGCGAGCTGGGCCAATCTTTACTCTTCAGAGGGGCTAGAAGGCTGCTCATCCAGGAGTAGGGGAACGAGGATTGGGTTCAAGACCGAAAAGCTCCTGTGTTTGTCAGTAGCGGCCCGGCTCGTGGTCGTGTCGGCAGTTGTCACCGTGGCCGTTGGATAGACAGCCGCAAGGCACAGAAGTGGTGATGGTGAGAATGGGACGCATACGAGTAAAGTGCAAACACGCGATCTGTGGCGGTTGAGCGCTGATGTCTCGTAGCGGAAAGCGCGGGCTCACGGGACCACAGCGCTGTAATTAGTGGGGCATCTCAGCCAGGGCATTCTGTCAGTGTTTGAGCTCAGGAGAGCAGTGCAGCTACTGTATATACACCGTATGCGCACTGTCCTTGGCTCTCTCACTACAGCGAGTCAATGTCTTGTGCTGGTCGAAATAAGTGCAGCAGGCTACAGTGGGAGACAAACGTAGCGCGAATACACTAAATTTCACCCCGGAAAGTCGCTGAAAGCACATAAAGGTCACCTTTGATGGTCAACTTCAAGTATGGCCATCTTATTCAACAGTCTGGTTTATTAGCTTCAGTTTCAGTGACATTTATAGAGCATTATAAGGAATCTGCCAGTACCATCAAAGACCTCATATCCAACCGATGGGATTGACCGTTGACGGATACCAGGTGCTTTTCTCCTTTCACGAAGACTCGTAAGAAACAACTCTGCGGCGTACCCTCGACCTTGGTATAAGCGCTAAACGTCGCCTCAACAGCGCTCATTACATTAATACAGCGCCTGTAAGCGGTCACAGCGCCCGGTCGGAATCGATGACGTACAGTATCTTGCGTCGCAGACAAAAGGACGTTTGCTTCCCGGGAATAAGACGAAGAGCGACTTGGAATGGTCTTTGTACTTGGCACATTCTGCTGACAACTCATCAACAGACTGTCCTCTTTCGTTCTCCGTATCATTCAACACAGTCAAGTCAAAGAACATCTTCATACGCAGTATCTGACAACGTCAAATCTCACATCACCTCGTACGCCCTAGCTTCGTCGCTCCACGGCAGTTGTAGCTAGGCTGGTGGCACAACCATTACGGCATGCATGCCCACGTCTCAATCGAGGTTCTGGTGGTATCGCCGCCGCTGTCCAAGATATCAACATCGAGGGTCCTGCCTCCGGCCGAGGAAGCAGTTTGCGGTACGAAGATTCGTAGATCTTGTGTACGAAGTACTCGTACCTCGAGCCTACAAGTAGTGGGCTCCGGTTCCTTTTCTTTTCAAGCGACCCTGGATCGCCGGCGGCCGCTGTCTGGCTCCTTGTTTTGGCTCGTGCCATTCCCATTTAACATGCCAACATGCGATATGCCAAATACAGGGCACGTAGCACCCTCTCGACAGGTACTCGTATTCGCAAGTCAGAGACAAGGCTGGCCTGGCCTCGCTTGTGATAGTCGGACTGTCTGAACAGCGACCAGTTGTCCGGTCTTTCTGCTGTTGCCCAGCGCCGCCCTCTTCCGCTAGCCTGACGCTTAACGGCGAAAAGGACCGCCTCCCAGCCTCATTTGCCCTGTGAAGGTCGACTTTCTTTGTCTCTTTGTCCTCACCACCTGCCGACTCGGCTGATCGACTTCCGGCTCAAAGGCTCCACACCTTGCGCAACACTTACCAACACACGCTGTCTCCAACAACGGCACTCGGTGTATCGACCCTTTGCGCGTGGGAGCAGAAGCGCTGAAGGGGAGCGTACATGGCAGAACAGCGCGACTGAAGAAGAGGCGCAGAAACACACATGGGAAAGCAAGACGCCGCGGCTTGTGACATGGGAAAGTGCAGAATCCCGTGTTTCTCTCCAGATGTCGGTTTAACACGAGGCACTGCCCATCGGCCCAGTTGCTCCGAAGCAGAGCCCGGGCAGCCTTCGGCGCTCGACGGAGTACTTTGTACATCACGGCATAGCCGCTACGCGCCCACAACCCACCAGAGAGTGCGCTAGGATCTGTCGTAATCCACACGTCGGTGCACAACCAAGGAAAAGAAACGCAAAACCAGCCGCGCCATTCCAGCCAGGGTCAGGCCAGTCCACCGAAAAAAGCACTGGAGGCCCCGCAACGACAGCGCCAGGGAGCTGACCGCTACGCCATGCAGTGCTCCTTGGGTACGTCCACTAGCGCCCAGGTCGGCGGCGGGAGAGGGGCGCCAGGGTCTGGTTCTGGGCCTCTTTCCCCTCTGCGCCGCTCACCTCATACCACCGCTCTGTGCCAAAGTGCTGCGGGAGCATCTCCAGCCAATAAGACAAAGAGGGAACATTCCGCTCTCCCCCCCCCCCCCCATTCTTCCACAGACCAGCCAAATGCCAAAGTGGAGGTGCTCTTTCGACCCTGATTTTCGAGCACGACCTTCGGATGACTTTTTTCCTGTCGGTTCTCATTTTCTCCCTTTCTCTATTCTGTCTTGCAATGTATGCGCCCTAGCTGCATCTGTCCGCCTCATCACCAACTCCGACGTCTCCAGGCTCTGCGGGACGGGTCACGAGGTCCACATCCATCGTCCTCGACGACCAACTTGAAAGCCGTTCCCACGCCGCCGGCTCTTGTGCGCATACCACACTCGGACACACCCGGCACTGCGAAGATCACCGTCACCTTCCGTATTTCTCCATAGCCGCCGCTCGCTTCGCTTCTGTTCGTCTTCGGCTCGATGCCGCATAGCATGTGCCGGCCTCGCTTCGTGCCCTCACTCACTCCCGGCTCTGCCGTCCTCCCGCACCGACGCCGTGGCACCACCCCCGCCTTCCTGAGGCCCTGAGGCCTTGCGACCTTGCGAACCTACCGTCTCTCGCTCTCGTGTTCCCTTGCGTCTCGCTCGCTCCCCTCGCCTCGTCTTCTGCGCTCTTCTGTCTTTCCGCTCGCACAAACACACAACACACAAAAGCCATGGCGCACAGGCGACCACCACTCGCCAGCGACTTCTTCGCCTACAACAGCCAAGCCGGAACCGATGGCGGAGCGTCCGTGATGAGCAACGACCAGGTCGCGGCCGCCGTCGCAACAATGGCCGCACAATTGCAGCAGCAGCAGCAGCAGCAGCAGCAGCAGCAGCATCAGCAACAGCAACAGCAGCAGCAACAGCAACAGCAGCAACAGCAAACAGACGATGCAACATATGCAAAGCACAGCCAGCCTATGGACACTGGAGACATTTCCGCCGACCTTTCGCCGCCGCAGCAGCAACAGCAACAGCATCAACATCAACACCAACATCAACATCAACAGCCAGGCGCCATGTACCCTCCACCCCCACCGCCACACTCTCTCCCACCACACTCCACTGCCACTTCCTCTCTATCTCTCGGCTATGGCTCGACCGGCGTCGTCGCCAATGGCGCCAATATCAACACCAACAACATCCAGATCCACAGCAATACGACCGACGACAGCCCCTTGCAAGACACCGAAGTTGTCGACGGCAGTGTCATCATGGGCGGTGCCAACGAGCCCGGCGGCGGCCCCATGCCGTGGACAGCTTCACCGCGGGTGGCCCCAACAGTGCAGCGGCAGGCGGTGCCGCTGGTGCCGGGGCGACGGGGAGCGGCGCATTGACCGAGTTTACGCGCCGCAAGAACTGGCCGGCCGCCATTGTCGAGGAGCTGACAGACCTGTTGCAAATCATCGAGCCAACGGCCGCATCCGCTATGCCTCGCCCAACGTCGTGTCGATCCTGGGCTACACGCCCGAGGAGGTTGCCGGCCAGTCGCTCACTGAGCTGGCGCACCCCGACGACCGCTCCGTACTCATCTCGGACCTCAACGCGTGCATCGCCAATGCCACACTGCTGCGCATGTACGTGCGCCTGCAGAAAAAGGACGGCGACTATGCCATTGTCGACATGGTCGGCCACGCGCACATTGCCGCCTCGCGCTTTGCGCCCAACCCGTCCAAACAAGTCGCCCTTTGCCCAGGCCGTGTTCCTCATGTCGCGGCCGTACCCGACCAAGAACGCCAGCCTGCTCGACTCGTTCCTCGAGCACAAGATGGAGAATGAGCGGCTGCGGCGACGCATCGAGGACCTGCGGCGCGAGGAGGAGTCGGAGGACCGCGACGACGAGTCGCACGCGCAGAGCCAGAGCTGGGTCTGGCGGCAGGACATGGACACACGGTCCGACATGGCCTCGGCGCCGGGTGCGGGTGCAGGTGCAGGTGCAGGTACAGGCGTCGGTGCGGCCGCCATAAGCTCTGCCATAGCCTCCACGGTCGGCAGCAACTCCGTGTACGGCGCCAGCCACACAAACATGGCCATGCCGCCGCCCATGGCACCCCTCAAGCTGAGCCTGGTACCAGGCGGCGGGCCAAACAACGTCGCGCTGACACGAGAGAACCTGGAGGGCATCGCGCGCGGCGAGCCGATTCGCTGGGCGACAAGATGGCCCGCTACGAGGGCGCGCCGGGCACGGGCCCTGCGGGCACGACGAACGCACCGACGGCCACGAATACGCTCGTACCAAGTACAGCCGCAGCACCCGGGTCCATGGTGACGGGCGCTCCGGCCAGTGTAGGCGCGGGCCGCCGTCGACGGGGAGCAAGCGCCCCAGCATGGGCCCGGGTGCTGGCGTGTCGGGCCACCATGCCGCCTCTGCCCTACCCCTGTCCTCGACGGCCGACACGATTGAGATGCTGACGGGCCTGCGGTACACGGAAGGCGAGCGCAGCCGCGGCTTGTCCACGGGCAACCGCAGTCCACGGCTCATCAAAGGCGATGCGGGCATTGCCTTTTCGGTGAACCGCGACCAGCGCACCGGCGACAAGAAGAAGAAGGCCCGCCTCGCGAAGAATACGTGTGCACCGATTGTGGTGAGTACCGATCCAGCGTTGACGTTTTGCCGATGGCGATGGCCTATGCCTGCTATGCCCATGACCATGCTAACATCCTAGGCACCCTCGAGTCGCCCGAATGGCGCAAGGGCCCCAGTGGTCCCAAGACGCTCTGCAACGCCTGTGGCCTGCGCTGGGCCAAGAAGGAGAAGCGCGAAAAGAAAAAGGCGGCGACCGCCAGTGTGCTGGCGGCGTCGGCGCCGCCAGCTCGTCTGGCCCCATCAGCGTGTCCGGCGGCGGCTCGCCCCCCCACACGAGGAGTAATGTACATCAATGTCACAGTAGCAGTTGACGATTTGTTTTTTGGGATCGAGGTTTCTAGTCTTTTCACTTTGTCTGCATACGGAAGCCTTGGGTACACGATACAAGGCCATGGCTCAGGTGCCGGTTCTGCTCTTTATCTTGTCTTTTTGTCTTTTGTCTTTTGTCTTTTGTCCTTTGTCTTTTGTCTTTTGTCTCTTGTCCTCTTGTCCTCTTGTCCTCTCCTCTTGTCCTTTTGTTTGTCTCATTCTTTTTCTTGCTCTCGTTCTGACTTGCCACGCACTCACGTACACGGACGTTCTGGTTGCTTTTCATCCATTCTGCTTTCATTCGCAAGGGCCAGGGTAACATAGAAAGGCCGGCTGGAGAGAGGACGACATTGGTCTGGGAATAGCTCAGGATCTTTTGATATATTTATTCATGCATTCATGTCCTCCCTCTGTGGGCTCTCGTCATACGCCGTACGTTTGTCTTTGATGGTCTATCGACGCAACCTATGCAATACTGTATCACCAGAGGCTGGACTCTGTCTACGAGTATGAGTTCTTCCAGTTATCAGATGATCCCCTTCGGCTCTTGGCCGCCCGACCTCGCCTGCCAAAACGTGCATACGCGTCCCTTTGCAGCTTGTCCGCCCTTGTTCAGCTCTTCAGCCCACTCGGCACCAGATCAAGCTCGCTCTACTCCAATCGCTCGTCTCTTTGGGTTTGATCCACTACTCTAGCCCTCTAGCACTCGTGTTAGCTCCGAGCTCCAGGGGTCATCGTTTCGAACCATGCGGCCATTCAGCTTGACCAGGATCGGCCATTGTCGTTTCACTCGCCCTTTCAGTGCCGTTTGCTCGTCACTGGCCATCTGCCAAGACTCTGATGCCAGCAAACCCCTTGGCAGTCAGCGGGTGGAGGAAAAGGCAGCAGAGCACATCCCAAAGCTACATTTGCCATCTTGCGCTCCCATCTGTCCTCGTCGCTTTCTGGCGAGGCGTCAGCAAGTGGAAAGAGTCAAGTCGGACAGTTTAGAGTTTCTAGCGGCTCAATAGCTTCCAGCTGTCTATCTGGACGATCGTCGTGTATCTGGTAGTAAGAAGTGATGCAAAGGGCGCGACTCGGCGTCGCCCGCGGACGTCATCGTGGCTACAAGTATTTCCTTGCATCTCTGACCCACTATGGCCCCTCTTTCTATTGGCGCAAACTGCATAAGTCGCTAAACACCGCTCATTCTCCTTTGGGCCTCCGCCACGGAGTTACCGTCGAAATAGCAGCTCATAGCGTAGCGAAGCTGTCGTTTCCAGGGCAGGCGCGATCGTCCGTGCCGGAGAGGTGGAGGCCCAACAACAGCCAAGCAAAGCCATGAAATAGAGCCATGACGGAAGGAGGGACCCCAACTATGAATCCTGCCCTCGACGCCTCCTTCCTTGTTTGCCCTCTTGTTTCGTACCTTTTTACTGAGCTTCTCCTCTTCTCTTTTCCTCCTCCTCTTCTCCTTTACCTTTTACCTTTTACCTTTTCTCTTTCGAGCTTTATACTCTTGCAACAAATCTCGATCCCTGCAGCATCCCACCTCCAATCCTTTCCCATACCCATACTCGCACATACAAATCAACCTAACAAAATGGGTTGGGGCAACGACGACAACGACAACAACGGCCAGCGTACGTATCCGTCCCCTTGTCAGATCATGTTGATGTCCAGACATGGCGCAAAGAGAGGCTCCAAAGCTCGACTCTCTGGGCCCAATGTGTCTCTTCTATCAGCGTCGTACTGTTACTTGATGCACTGCTAACACTGTTCTGTCACAGAGTACGGCGGCGGTTAGTTCTCCTCTTTCATAGATGCACTGCTCCATCTTTTCCCCCTCTCCCTCGACGTTTTCTAACCCGTTTCTCTCCACAACAGGCCAGGGCGGTAACTACGGCGGCCAGCAGCAGGGCGGCAACTACGGTGGTCAGCAGGGCGGCAACTACGGCGGCCAGCAAGGCGGCAACTACGGTGGTCAGCAAGGCGGCAACTACGGCGGTCAACAGGGTGGCAACTACGGCGGCCAGCAGCAGGGCGGCAACTACGGCGGCCAGCAAGGCGGCAACTACGGCGGCAACAACAACGGCGGCGGCCAGGGTGGCTACGCGAACAACAACACAGCGGCAACTACGGCGGCAACGGCGGTGGCCAGGGCGGATATGGCGGTAACAACAACAGCGGCGGCCAGGGTGGCTACGGCGGCAACAACAACGGCGGCGGCCAGGGTGGCTACGGCGGCAACAACAACAACAACAACAACAGCCACAACTTCAACCACGACGACGACGACGATCTGAAGGGCGCAGCCCACCACGCTGCCGAGGACGACGACAACGATTCCAACTTCTTTTCCAGCATTCTCAACAAGATTGGCGGCAACAAGAACAGCCTCGCCAACGAGGACCTCGACGAGGGGGGTGAGTCTGACGTCACGCAACGACGCAATGAGAACCAATGCACAAGGCTAACTTTGTCAGCCGCCGTTCAGAGCCACCAGCAGTTCTACGGCAACGGCAGCGGCAGCAGTGAGGCGACGGCCGGTGGCATGGGCAGCGCCGCTGCTATGCAGGCACTCAAGATGTTCACGTCGGGCGGCTCCGGCAACAGCAGCGGCGCCAGCGGCGCGACCAGCCAGAGCCAGTTTATCGGCATGGCCATGAGCCAGGCCAGCAAGCTGTTTGACAGCCAGAGCTCGCAGGGCAACGTGGCGTCGGGCGCCAGCAAGGAGTCGGCGGTGCAAAAGGCGGGCGAGATGGCGCTCAAGATGTACCTCAAGAGCCAGGGCGGCAGCTCCGGCTCGAGTGGCTCGGGCGGCATGGGCAGCCTGCTGGGCCTGGCAAGCAAGTTTATGTAAAGACGAGAGAAGGGTGGGCCGTGCATCAATGTTGCATCTGTCCCGCCTTGCCTTGAGACAAAATGGATGGCAAAATGTTTGCAATTTGAATCAAAAAATCACTCCACCCGTTTGGAAAACCCGCGGCTGCAGCATCTTCGAGACAGGGAGGACAAAAGACACTGGATCGCTATTGGAAGGCGTCGGACACGACACGGGATCTGTGCTGGATGGTGACTCGCCCGACAACCCTCTCGCATCCTTACGGGCGTACCACGCATGTCCCGAATAGTCGTGACGTAAGGTTGTCAAAGTCCGCAAACTACGTATGCCCGACACACTTTTTGAGGCTGTCGAGTCAGAAGCCCGTAGTCAGTCGGAGGTGTGCTGTGGAGAGCTAATCAATGGCGGAGAACGGACCTCGGTAGGACCGGTTAGCGCTCGCGGGGAAGCCGGAACGTGCCGGTCTGGGGTCTTGATGGAGCGGCGCTCGACCGCTTACATGGCCCGGCACCTGACAGCTCATACCGGCATCCTCAAACGGAGAAGGAAAAGGCAGCAGGGACTACTCAAGAAACTCCTACACGAATCATCACATACACCACCGCCGCCATGAGTTACGGACGCAAGAAACGGCTCCAGTGGCCGACATTCCACTGCCCGCATCCTACGCAAGCTTCCACCTCCGACATTCGCTTCCAGCACCATCCGGCCAGCAGCCCGACCGTCACGCCCGTCGTGCTCGTGGTCCTCGACCGCCCCACGGCCCAGAATGCTCTTCGCACGAACACACAACATAGATCTGTGACAGTTTCGACCCCAGAGGGTTCTGTCTAGCTCGTCGCCAATAGTCAGGAGTGGCTGAGAAAGGCAGACAATAATCATAATAATCTGATATAAAAGTCGAGCCAGTTTAGAAATGTTTGCCTACTCAGTATGGTCACAAGTACTCCTTGAAAAGTCCATGCCTGCTGCTTGGCCGTATGGCCAGAATGAAACAACGAAAGTCGTTGGGTTGCTGAAAAGTTGTTACGAGTATGTAGCTAGTTCTCAAACTGCACAGCTCCCTCAACAACATGTACAAGTACATCGCCACTCGTCACCTGCGGTTGAAATCTACAGGCTAATTTCACCAATCGTCTGATACCGATGCAAGCGACATCGTTCAGCAGCTCATCGCTGTTGGTGATTTGTTGTATCGTTGTATCGCGGAGATAGTCGTGACTGGATGACGTCGATCATTCTTTATTCTTCGCCCCTAGCATGAGCTCTCCGTCTGGCGACCTATCGATTGGAGGCGAGCGTTTGCGACCACGTATGCCCCTCTGTAGCCGTCATCGCCGTCATAGACGAGCAAGGTATCACCGTGGGTGCCACTCAGGAAGCGACTGTACTCAGTAGAGCCGTGCTCTGCTCTGGCACACGTTTGCATACAAAAGCAGCAGACCAACAGTTTCTGCTGTTTCGGAGAATGACAGCGCACGGTTCTGCTGCTTGACTCGGAGACGGGAAGCGAACAATTGCATCTCACTGACACACGCACCCACTTTCGCAACATGGCCACTTCAAGATTGGCGTACGCGGCCGAAAAGGTCATTGGCCACGACGACAGCGCCGTCACGCAGCAGGATGTCGCCAGCTACAAGGAGACGGGCGACGCGGAAAACACCATGAAGGCGCTGACGTGGCAGGGCAAGAACAAGGTGAAGGTGCTGGCCATGCCGCGGCCGACGATCCTCGAGCCGCGCGATGTGATTCTCAAGGTCACGGGCAGCACCATCTGCGGCAGCGACCTGCACCTCTACCACGGCTCGGTCGTGCAGATGAACAAGAACGACATTCTGGGCCACGAGTTTTGCGGCATTGTCGACGAGGTCGGCTCTGTGGTCCAGAACATCAAAAAGGGCGGCCGCTACGTGGCGTCCTTTCAGATTGCCTGTGGAGAGGTAGGTCCAGGTCCACCACCAAGAACCAAGCACCACGCACCACGCACCACGTACGACGCACCACGTACCACGCACCACGTCTCCCTCTGCCATGGCACCTCTAACAGTATAGTGCTTCTTCTGCAAGCAAAAACTGTCGTCGCAGTGCGAGCGCACCAACGCCAACAGCAGCCAAAAGGCGCGTTCGGCTCGCAGACGGCCGGCATCTTTGGCTACTCGCACCTGACGGGCGGCTTCGCTGGCGGCCAGGCCGAGTACGTGCGCGTGCCCCTGGGCGACGTCAACCTGCTGCACATCCCAGACGACGTGCCCGACGAGAAGGCGCTGTACCTGTCGACGTGCTGGTCACTCGTTCAATGCCGTCAAGGACACGGCCGTCTACCCGGGCGACACGGTGGCCGTCTTTGCGCGGGCCCCATTGGCCAGATGGCGGGCGTCTTTGCCGTCGGCGAGGGCGCCAAGCGAGTCATCTTTGTCGACACGGAGCCGCGGCTGCAGTTTGTGCGCAGCCGCTGGCCAGCCGAGCACAGCGACAAGATTGATCTGCTCGACTACAAGAAGCTGAGCTTTGGCGTCACCAACAAGGACACGGTCGTCAGCAAGCTCAAGGACATGTGCGACGGGCGCGGGCCAGACGTGGCCTCGAGTGCGCCGCGGGCGAGTACGCCAAGGGCTGGATGCACTGGCTGGAGATGCAGCTGGGCGCGGAGACGGACACGAGCGAGATCCTCAACGAGATGATGGAGGGCGTGCGCAACTATGGCCGTGTGGGCGTGACGGGCGTCTATGTCGGATACGTAAGTGAAGACGGCGAGGGAGAAGCCTGTTCCCACACTCCTCACCCGATCGAAGCTCACCTCGACCTTGCAGACAAACCACTTCAACATCGGCTCGCTGATGGAGCGCGGCATCCGCCTGATTGGCAACGGCCAGGCCCGGTGCTCAAGTACTGGGAGCATCTGCTGGCAGGTGCAGTCGGCAAGCTGGACCCGATGCAAATGGTGTCGCACCGCGTCCGTCTCGAGGACATGGAGCAGGTGTATCGCGCCTTTGACGCCAAAGACGATGCCATGCAGAAGATCTATGTCGAGACAAAGTTTTCCATGCCCAGAGCCGAGGGTCGCCTTCGTTGACGACGTATGCCAAAGAGTCAAAGTAGACGGAACGGGCGTCTCGACACGAGTGCGAAGGATGTAGTATGCAGGTCGATGCTGTGATGATAGTCTAATGGATTTGCCTCGAGCTTTGGCTCGTTTGCCCTCTTGCCTATTTTGCCTATTTTACCTATTTTGCTATATTTGCGTACTCGTAGAATCCGCCATCTCTAGCGGCTCGGTTCTGGCAGGCGCGCCCGTCCGTGGCCGGTCGTCGCTTCCCTCTCTGATCCGTTGCCAGTCCGTCGCGCCTTCCGCTCCGTTGAGTGCCCCGCCAGCACATGCCTTTCTTTGACACCCTGACGGTGTCGGTCGTAGCTGCCTCAACCAGCCTGGCCGCCTGGCGCCTGTGGTGCTGCACCGCACCTTCCGCTCCTAGAACCGGAGCTAACGGCATCTCCACTGGTCGTCTTTTCCTTTTCCGTCTCCCACTTTTTACATCTTCCACGACACTCTCCTCACACGACGACACGACAATTGAGGCCCAACTCAGCTCGACCGCATGCCATTGTGACCCTGCGGCGACGTTCGGACTGCTCTCATCACAGCTTGGATCTTGCACGCCCGTTCCGTTCTTCCTCTCCCTCGGCTGTTTCTCGTCTCCTTCAACATCACCTCGTCTCGCCGTTCTTAACCCACGGCCCACCATGCATATCCTGGTCGTCAACGACGACGGCCCGCCGTCTACACACTCGTCACCGTACGTCCACAGCCTCGTGCGCGAGCTGCAGCGGGCCGGCCACTTGGTGTCGGTCTGCCTGCCGCACACGCAGCGGTCGTGGATCGGCAAGGCGCACATGATCGGCCAGACCGTCGAGCCCACCTACTACCGCCCGCCGCCGCTGTCGAGCACACCGGCCGGCATCTCGCCCAAAGAGGGCGAGCCCGATAATGCAGGCACCGTGCACACGCGGCCTATCGCCAGGGAGAAGACGGCGGGGCGCCCGAAGGAGTGGGTTCTGGTCAACGGCACGCCGGCGTCGTGTGTCCAGATTGGCCTCTACCACGTCTTCAAGGGCGCCCGCCCATTGACCTGGTGGTCTCCGGCCCCAACTATGGCCGCAACACGACGACGGCCGTCTTTGCCCTCAGCTCGGGCACGCTCGGCGGCGCGCTCGAGGCCGCCACCTGCAACAAGCCCGCGATTGCGCTGAGCTATGCCTTCTTCAGCCGCAACCACGACCGCGACATCATCAGCGAGGCCAGCCGCCACTCGGTGCGCGTCATCGAGGCGCTCTTCCGCCAGTGGCCCAAGGACGTGCCGCGCGACAGCGCCGACAGCATTGACTTGTACAGCGTCAATGTGCCGCTGGTGCGGGCGTGTCGACGCACAAGACGGTGTACGCGGGCATCCTGCAGAACTACTGGAGCGAGGGCGGCTGCTTTGCGGCCGAGGACGTGGCCGATGATGGCGACGAATCAGCGGACCAGGAAGAGGAGCGTCTCCGGACGAGCCAGGTGGAGGGACAGGCGCCCGCGGTGACCACGCCCGCATCCGCAACGTCGGGGGCCGCAGCACCAATCACGCACCGGCACTTCAAGTGGCAGCCGCAGTTTACCGACGTCTACCGCAGCGTGGAAGCGGCGCCGCCCGGCAACGACGGCTGGGCTGTGCGGGAGGGCTTGACGAGCATCACGCCGCTCAAGGCCAACTTCTTCCAGACGGCCACCAAGCTGCACCAGACCGAGTTCCAGCTGTGAGTACCGAGGTTTCTGTCCAATCCGCTTTCGTTTTGTTGTGGTTGCAATGCCGCGACCCGATCTTCTTAATTTCCCTCGTGTGTTACCGAGTCTTTTCGACCCCGCTTCAAGCTTTGAGAGGGAGTGCATGACGAGTGGGATGCCGTCGGAGAACGGGGCCAGAGTAGAAAAGGCCGCCATCGCGTGGAGGCTCTATAGACCGGTATAGACGCAATCGATTGTTCTTCTCGTGCCCATTCTGCCGATGACGTTCTGCGCCATGTTTGGTTTTGCTGCCTTGGTTTTGCCTTCGACTTCCGAGTTCCCGTCACTTACAGATGCCTTTTAGAGATCCTCCCCCAGCGCAACCAGCACGACAGTCGACGAGCGCTTCGAGTGTGCCGATAGCAGGCCTGTCTATAGCAGAAAAGGACACAAAGGCATCGGCGCCACCAGCACCTCTCACGTCAAACGAGACGCTCTATGCCCTCGTCTCCTACGAGGATCCTTATGTTCAGCCATCATCGTCGACGCACTCCAGGCTGTAGTCCCGGAAAGCCAGCTGTGTCTCCTGACGGCAGCACCCGGGCCACGCTGCCGACGGCGGACGAGCCGTTTGCTTGCAAAGCCTGCTGGGCGACGCCGCCCCGCAGGCAGGGGAGACACCCAAGACCCTGCAAATCACGCCGTACGAGGTCATTGACTTTGACTACGCCGCCCGCCATTCCGCCTCGACCGTGATCAACAGCTACATTATCCGCAAAGCCCTGATCCGCAAGCACTTTCTGGCCAGCACCGTCGAGCAGTGGGTGGCCAAGCGCCCGCAGTCGGTGCTCGCCGACCACGTCCAGCGCACCGAGACGTTTGAAGTCGACTACGCCGAGTTTCTCGACGATGCACTCGTCGAAGCGTTTGGCTTGCGGGCGAGCTTGGAGGCCAACGAGGACGAGGGCAAGGACGAGGCCAGCCGGCAGTGGTGGATCCTCAAGCCCAGCATGAGCGACCGCGGCCAGGCATCCGGCTCTTCAGCACCATGGACGGGCTGCAGGCCATCTTTGACGGCTGGGAGGCCGAGCAGGAAGCAGCCGGCGAGGAGGGCTACGGCGACGACGAGGACGACCACAATGACGCCGTGGCGGCAGCCGATCTGCGCCACTTTGTGGTGCAGCCGTATATCCACGCGCCGCTGCTGCTGCCCGGCACCGACGGCCGCAAGTTCCACATCCGCGTGTACGTGCTGTGCGTGGGGGCGCTGCGTGTGTATGTGTACCGGGACATGCTGGCGCTCTTTGCGGCCAAGGCGTACACGCCGCCGTGGGAGACGGACGAAGAGGGCGGCCCCGACCTGGCGGCCCATCTGACCAACACGTGTCTACAGGACGAGGCCGACAAGGGCGACTCGGTGCGGCGGTTCTGGGACCTCAAAGAGCCGGAGGGAACTCCCCAAACAGCCTCAAAGACTGCATCTTTGACCAAATCTGCCGCGTCACCGGCGAGGTCTTTGAGGCCGCCGCCGTGGCCGCGCCCATCCACTTCCAGCCGCTCGGCCATGCCTTTGAAGTCTACGGTCTCGACTTTCTCGTGTCCGACGGCGCTGCGCCGTCGTCGTCACCCACCGCCTGGCTGCTCGAGGTCAACGCATTCCCCGACTTCCGCCAGACAGGCACCGGTCTCATGGACGTGGTGGCGCAGTTCTGGCAAGACACGCTGCGCCTCGTGGTGCGACGCCAGGTGTTTGGAAGCGGCCACGACGGCGACCCAGAACACGATGGCCAAGGTGAGACGGCCAGCGACCTCGGGGGCTGGTGCTGGTCAAGGACGTGGCCCTGGGCAGGCGATAGATGGGGCACGAGGCAGGCATGCGATTGCATACAGGAGGGAGTACGGTGCACGACAACTGCCGCACAGGATACAGATACATAAACAGATACGGATAGGGGTACGCCGTGGCTGTGCTGGTGCATTTGCGCGGCTGGGCATTTGGCGTAGGCAAAAGAAATATTTTTTGTCATGGTCTACACCAAGGGCAGGTTGTGCATCACGGGCACCAGGCGCGGGTCACATCTATCGGCGTAAAGTGGACAAAAGGCTCGACGTATCTTACTTGCTCCGCAAAGATCTGCTGGTAATTCTCCGGAGGCATCCACACGACCGTCCACAGTGGAGAGATACGGGCGTTGACCGCCTCTTGTTCTCTCGTGCGTGCCTTGCCAGCAAGAAGACTCGGACTACAGCGGCAACCGAGTATCGGGCGACGTTCACACGCAGAGATGGCAGCATTGTCTCCAGAAAGAAGGCTGTGCAAAGAAGAAAGGGAAAAAGGCGGAGAAAAAGAAAGGGGAGAGAAAGAGGAGATATAGGAAAGAAGGAGGAAAACCCGACGGGCGATCCAGCCAGGAAATGCAAAGCCCGACGCATCCAACATGATTATTTGCCTTTTACAGAGCCCTTTCGTACTCGATACGCACTCATAAAGACGGGCGGCTGTACGGAGAGCTACGGCAAGCGCCGTTGCGCACAAAGGCCGTGACGGGCGGAAAGGCAAAGAGGCCGAGAGGGAAGCGAGACAAAGAACTAGTTACGAGCGAGACCGCACAAACAACAGACGAAGTTTCTCGTCCAGCCTTTTGTTTTCTGGTGGAGAACGTTGCCGAACCGTGGCGCGCGTGTCATCTCATCCGTTGACGCAGAAGAAAGAGACATCAAGGGACGACAAGACGAGGAACGGCACGGGAAACGAGCCAAGGACCCTCTGGGAGGGGCCAGGGGCCAGGGGCCATGGATGCTCGTTTGCCAGGGTGACCCGGTGAGGGCAGGTATTGACGGAGCATCACGGCGGATGACAGAGTATTACGGAGGAGAGGACAAGAGAGGGCCACAGCACGTCGCAATGCATGTCCGACTTCAAAGTACTCGTACAATTCCAAGGATTCAAGTCCCCGTAGCATCAATGTCACGAGCAGGGAAGATTGCGTATCGTGCTTGTGGGCAACCCGGACGTGGCGCTTTTGGGCCCTGTTGGCCGTGCTGTCGGCGTAGGCCCTGTCTCGACTTTGTACTTTGTGATTGCTCGTCTTCGTACGTCGTACGTCGTACGTAGTACGTCGCTACGACGCACTCGACGTTGGGTAACGGGCGTATGACCAGGCCTTCCTTGGGTGAGCGACGCATCATCTCCGTTTGCCGGGGCGGGTGTGTCGAGCTGCACGTCCGAGCCATTGTCTTGGCAGTTGCGTGATATATCAAGCAGAGCAACGCGGCTGGACGTCGTACAGAGTACAAAATATCTGACAAAAGAGGCCATGTCAAACGGCTGGCTCAGCAAGGGTTTTTCCCGTCCCGTGCGAGATTGTCGTTTCTTGTGTTGTGCTTTGTGCTTTGTGCTTTGTGCTTGCGAGCCTCTTCGTGCCTTGAGGAGCCAGAGTGGGGAGCCGACGCGACTACAGAGTATGATGGAAAAGAAGAAAAACTAAAGGGAAAAAGGGAAAAAGGAAAAGGAAAATGCGAGTTGGCGCGTTCAAAAGGGCTGTCTGGACCAAGCACTGCCACCTCCTCCATCTCCACTCTGTCGATAAAGGCCCAAGACCGCAACGAGTACTTGTACTTTGTACATTGTACGGCCCCATGGCCACGGACAAGGCCGTGGACACGGCCTGTCTTGCGGCGGCGGTGTCCGTCTGATGGCTTGCGGCGATGACGGAACCGAGGAGAGACGGCCGATGGTGTCGTGCATTGCGAGAATGGCCCGATCGTATGCGGCCATACCCGTACTCGTAGACGAAGCAATTCGGCGTGGATTGATTATATCCTGCCAAGGCGCAGCGCAGCCAGGGGCGAGGCGTTGGGATCGGGCGGTCGTCTCTGCGCACTTCATTTCCTGGAAAGCATGGATCGATGGCCTCGGCCATTGCCATGCTCTCGGAGCTCTCTGCGGATGCTGGCTTCCCCTTGCGGCATAGACGTGGACATTGGTCCGTCGTAGCTCTTGTCAATATAATTTACGACGTACAAAGTACTCTGACCGAGATCTCAGTCTTAGTTCACCCGTGGCGCCAAGGAGGAGCCTTTGTCTTGGCCTTCTCCCCTTTGACCCACATCGACGGGTGAGGGTGGATTGTCTGTGCTTTTGCCAATGGAGACCGCTCTGCTTCCTGTTTCGGCCATGGCTTCGATGTTGAATTGTCGATGGTCTTGTTGGGGGAGAGAAGAAGGGAAGAGAAGGAGGGAAGAAGAATGAAAGACAAGAGAAGCGCTTCGAGATGCTTCCGCTGAAACAAGGTCGGGCGGCAGCCATCTTTGGCGTTGCAAAGCTCGAATGGGCGAGGGAACAGTACGGAGTGGGGCCTCGATAGTATCTGTACTGAGTAACGAGTACGACCAATCTGAACGACCTTGATATCAAACTACACAACCTCACTTTGTGTTTTGTCGTGGCTGTCAACACGTCGCCATGATACAGACGAGGCTGGGCTCTGTGGACCGTGGGTGCACGTCGCTACGAAGTACTGCGTACGTACTTGTTAGGCAAGGAACCGTCCGGCACGTTTTGTCAATGTCGAGAACGAGGAACACCTGTGTTTTCATCTCCAGAACAGACTAAACAGTTCAGCAGTGAAACAACCAGGCAAACAAATACAAGAGAACCAGCAGAACCAGCATGGCGGTGGGGCACAATCAACCGCTCCCTCTCCTTCCCCTCACCGGCCTGTCACCATTCCGTTATCTTCTGCGTCCCGGCCTGCACAGCCACGCCCGATGGTGCATCCACCGTCCCACCAGGGCGGTAAGAGGGCGACCTCTCCGTGAATGGAAGGAGGATATCAAGATCATGATGCTGGTCGATGCTGGCCGATGCTGGTCGATGCTGGTCGATGCTGGTCGATGCACGACTCGCCCGGCACCATTTCGTCCTTTGCCAAGGCCAGTGAGCAGGACGGACGACACAAGGCCCTGATGACAATCCACACTTTCTCGCCTTGCTGGTGTGTTTGCCATTCACCTTCCTTCTTCACTTTCCTCCGTTCCGCCCGGCGTATCTCTCTTTCCTTTTCGCTAGTGCCTTGTCTTGGCAATATTCAGATCCAGTCGTAGACACGGATGCGCTTGTTTTGCCAGGAGCAGATTTCCTGATATCCTGAAATCATTTAGCAAGTACGAGTAGGGGAAGATGGCACGAGATGGTGAAAGGAGGCTGTGCTGCGTCGATCCTCTTGGTTTGCCGTCGTGACGTTTACGACGTTCCAAATCGTCGTGTCTTCTCCGCCCGGGGCGATAGAGACGCGTCTGCAACAAGCAGGTCCGGCGTCGCTGTCTGCCTTTTCCCTGCTTTGCTTGACAGACGAGCACTCTCCCTTTGCACAGAGTCCGACGCGCTCGATGCTCCATGCTCCGTCCTGCTCTTGTGCTTCCGACGAGAGTCTGCTCAGCCACGCGCGGCGTCGTCCTCAACGGCACAACGGCACAACTGCACAGCGGCACAACGGCACAACGGGCACCCTGATGAGGCGTTCAGATCGACTCTTCTGCTCCGTCTGCACGGCACGCCCCCAAGGTCCCAAGGCGGCGTTGCGTCTCTGACTCTACGTCGCCGCGGGCTACCGTCACTGACAGCTGGGCGCAAAGCTGCGTCCTCCTGCAAGGTCGGAAGGGGGAAATGTCTGCTTCGTTGGGTTCTCTTCGTTCCTCCTCAATGCCCAACCGACTGGGCAACTCATCCTTGTTGGGCTGCCGTGCTGCAGCTACGCAGGCCAAGCTGAAATAGGTACATCGTGCACGATTTGCCTTGTCGATCAATGATGTGTTGGACGCCACGTACTCTGCGCGGCGTCCCGCTCAATGACATCGTATGTACAAAGTATGTGCGTCGTATGTCTTCTTACATCATACGAAACAGCTGCATACTTGCAATGTGATATCAAGCTTCTACTCTACACTGTCTCCATTATATATTTTCTTTTCTTTTCTCTATTTTCTCTCTCAAAAACAAAAACAATATTAAAGCCACCCACGGCACTTTGATTAAACTTGATAAAAAACAGGAGCAAGAGCAAAAGTGCCACAATTTTCGACTCCGACCACGAGATCGTCCCGCCATTATTACAGTCCACCAGACAACACCATGCCACAATGGACAGGACGTACTCGTGTGTGTCTCTCATTGATGCACACGGGCTTAATTACTCGGAAGTGGTGACTCAATTTGTCCTTGTCCTTTTGGTGAAAATTCTGTGAGGGTGTACTGCGTAGTGTGGACACAGTGGCTTGCACTGCCGAAATGCCATGCTTTCCAAGATCTTGGCAAACAGTGACCATTCAAGGGCCAATAAAAAACGATTGAAAAGGTTCTGTACGGCAAGTCGCTTGCCGCAAAGCTACAAGACGCTTGTACGTCGTAATGGATCATCTTGATGCCATCTGCGGGACGTGTGTGCGACGTTGACCAAGGCCGGAACCTGGAGGTGATGATGCACACTCCTTCTTGGCCTCCCTCCGGTCGCACTCGACTTTTTGTCTTGTGTCGACCTTTTTGTAAGGCAGCTGGGTATGCATCGTAGCCCGGCAGCTGCGTCGTTTTTCAAGATATTTCTCACCGGGCCAGCTTGCTACTTGGATGTCGTCATGCTGGTGCCTCGCCATCCGCGAGTGGGTGCCATGCCGGTCACATGGCGCCGCCC
>JADMNG010000093.1:0-21076 GCA_016097075.2 Sporothrix phasma | reverse complement strand
GGCGGCTGGGCGTCGTGTGCTTCACGGCGCTCGTGTCGTTTGTGCGGCCGCGGCCGCACAGCTTCGGCGCCGACTGCTACGAGGCGCCGGTGCAGAGCCGGTTTGCCGCCGTCCTGGCGGAGCGGCCCGCCCGGCGCCGCCATTGGACATGGACGTGCTGCTGGGGGTGCTGGAGCGGCGCGACGTGGTCGGCTCCTTTCCCATGGTGACATGAAAAAGGTCGACCTGGCGCGCTTCAACGACGGCCGGCCGCTGCACGCGCGGCGCGAGCTGATCTTGTACCGGCTGCTGGCGCCTCTGCCGGCCACGACGACGGCCACGACGACGGCCACGACGACGACCGCGTCCAACGCCCATGTGCTGGTGCACGCCTACGCGGCCGACCGCAACGGGCTGCTGATGGCGGCCAACCACCTGGCGTTCCCGCTCAACGACCAGGTGGCGACCCTGAGCAACACGTTTGTCGTGCACACCAACGTGGCCGACACCGCCATGGCGTACTGCCCGCGCGGCGGCCTCGGACGGCGACCTGGCCGCCGGCTGGTGGGTGCAGGAGGTGTGTTTCCGCGCGCGGGCGCGGGGCGCGCCATCATCCTCAGCAAGATCTGGAGCCCGCCGGCGTGCACGTGGCGACCGAGTACCAGGACGGGCTGTGCACCGCGCAGGAGGCGGCGACGGCGACGTTTGCGTTGAAGCTGTAGGGCGGCAGCGCGGCAGCCCAAGCCAAGCCAAGCCCGGAGACGGAGGACACGATCCACACCGGCCTAGCTGGGCGGACTGCGGACTGGCGGACTGGCGGACGGGTTGCATAGACTACAGATGCATGGATTTCGTTAAACTAATAGATTGAATTAAATGAGATGAAAGCGCGGGACGAGAGGTACACGGAGGGTGGCCAGGACGGCCACGGGAGGCCGTGCAGTCGATCCAATCGACCCAACAAATCAAGGCAAGATGCAACACGGAGCGCCATGGACGTCGCAACGACGACAGGCGGCAAGAAGAGACAGGCACACGCAAAGAAATGGTACAGAATCCCAGTCAACCAGCCAGGGCCATGCACGGCCGGCTTGCTTATATCGTACGCCAGAGGAACCCAAAAGAACGAGGACGAAAAGCAAAGAACGAGGGCGGGAGACCGCCGTAGACAGTAGACCAAGACGGTAGACAAAGACTGTAGACTAGTCACAGCCGTACAGCCGGCGCAAGCTTTGCTGCGCTCTGTTGCGCCCTGTTGCGCTCCATCTACTCCTGCTGCCGGAGCTTGCCCGGCGCGGCCAGGGCAATCTCCGGACACCAGTCGGCAATCTCGCCCATCCGCTTGTCGGCGTTCTTGTGCACCTTGTGGTAGCCCAGCGGCGTCTTGCTGTGGCTGACGTGCCAGTCGTGCTGGCAGGCAAAGGTGACGGCCTTTTTGTAGTCGGGCAGGTGCGCGCCCATCTCGTCCATGCGGCGCGAGAACCAAATGTCCTCGCCGCCCATGGTCCAGGTGCCGGCGGCCGTCTCGGCCTCCCAGTTGTTGTTGGGGTCGGCCAGGATCTGCATCATCAGGTGGCGGTTGCGCAGCGACAGGCCGCCGTTGAACAGCTTCTCCTTGGTGTGCAGCGGCGCCGCGATAAAGTCCACTCCAGAAAGTCGTCCATGGTCTCGTAGGCGTTGGCGCAGAGCATGGCGTCCGTCTGGAAGACGAGCACGTGCTTGGCCGGCTCCAGCTGCTCCCAGAGCCAGGGCCGCGACAGGTAGACGTTGACGCCGTAGCGGGAGGTCATGTTGAACAGGGCGGGATGATGCGGACGTCAATGGCGCCCGCGGCGACCTTTTGCTGCCAGATGGCGGCCTGGCGGGTGCCGTTGCTGCCGGTCAAGATGTCGCTCGTCTCCTCCGAGGTGTAAAAGACAATGGGCCATTCGGGCCGAGCACGGCGTGGAAGTGCAGGATGAGGGGCACGAGGCGGGACGAGTACTGGGTGTCGGAGATGAGGGCGACCTTGTCCTTGATCTGGAAAGTGCCGAGCTGGAGCCCGAGCTGGAGCCGGAGCCGGAGCCGGCGGCCGCGGCGGCGTCGGGCTTGCGTTGGCTGTCAAAGAAGGAGGGCTGCTGGGGTTAGCGGGCGCACCGCCACAGGCCGTCACGATGGGTGGCACGCGACAGGAGACTCACCGTCGGGACCAGATCGACTGGCGTCAGGCGGATGATGTAGATGACGGCCAGGATGGCGAGGGCGATGCCGACGAAGCGCCGGGAGACGCCGTAGTCCATGAGCACAACTCATGGTGGTTGGTGCGAGGGGACGTCAGGCACGGAGACCGAGGAGGGGGTGGGAAGAGACGTGGAAGTCGGGAAGAGACGTTAAGATGCGCGAGTGTCCAGGGTCCGCTCCGGCGACGATCAACAATCAAGGTGCTCGCTGGCACGACGCGTCTCGTGGTATGTCTCGGTACGTCTCGTGGTACACGGCTGCCAGGACGGCAAGACGGGACGGTGGACGGTGGCCGGTGGACAGCGGACGGAGGAGTCGACTGTGCAAAGGCAAGGATCCGACAGGTCGCACAGAGGGTGATGGGAGAGGAACGAAAATGAAACGAAGCGTCGGCGTCGATGACGATATGGTCAAAGGACAGGAGTGATAGGAGTGACAGGGGCGACGGGAGGTCAGGAGCACACAGGGACCAGCTTGCTCGGCAGGGCTTAAAGGTATGCGAAAAGGCGTGTCTTAATCTTCAGAGTGGCACGGAGGACTACTTTGTCGCTCTAAACTCGAGACGGCTTGGACCTGGACGGCTTGGACACTTGAGCTTGAAACGACTGAAGTAAGCAGCACATCCGTACTGACATGCAAGTGGACAATGTACAGAGTACGTCGTACAGGAAGAGATGATAACGATGGAGGATGACAGAGTCCTCCACCGAGCCGAGTGGACTGCAGACAAGAGGAAAGGGAAAGGGGAAAATGGAAAAAATGAAAAATGGAAAGGGGCAATAGGAGCGGCGAGACGGAAAAGGCACGGAGAAGGGAGAATGCAAAACGGCCGTCTGAAGACGGGCCCTAGAACAACCCAGAAAGTACTGTAGACCCAGGCCGTGAGAACAGAACAACTGGCGGATCGGCAGGGCTGGCGAACTGTGAGCACGTTGTACTGTACGAAGAACGAGTGCATACGGACGTCGATCACGGCGGCAATGGGTGATGGTGATGGATGAGAGCCTCGAGGGACTTCGTACCCAGGCATGACTGTGCTCTGGCCGCTCACGGCGGGAAATGGGCAACGAGACTGATGAGCGAGCCCGGTCTCAGTCTCGCGTCAGTTTCTTCGACTTGTCTCACTTTGTCCAGTTGTCAGAACGTTTGGGGCGTCGTCTACGAGGCGGTACTCAATGTAAGGGAGGCCACCTCCAAGTGTAGAAACGGAGAAAACGGTGCAGCGACCTACGACGGACTCTGCAACTCGTCCGCCGTGCACGCGATGGTGACTTGGCTAGCAGCGCATGCCAACGTAATTACACAGAATGTGTCAGATGTACATGTACGTGTCTTGTTCCGCAAAGATACAAGTACTTTGTTCATGCACAAGGCCGTCGTGGGTGACCGAATGGCGCCAACTGGCCCAAGCGGAAAACGTGAAGACGTGAAAACGTGAAAACGTGCCGCCAGTACGACATGGTCCAGGATGGCTCTGCCGTCCATTTCTGTGCGTCGCCCAGACGTCTCGAGTTTCTTGGAAATCTCAAACAAGGGTACGGCTACGGCTACGGCTACGGCTACGGCGTACGACGTAAGATGAGTACGAACTACTCAGTACACGAGAAGCATCGGAGATCAAGGGCCAAGGTGGCTGTGGATCCTCGACTCCCTGACAGTACATGTACATGTACTCAGTACGACAAAGTGCCAACAGTCTGCCCTTTGGATTGCGTGACATTTGTAATTGCAGGGCAGACCAGGGCAGAACAGGGCAGAACAGGGCACTGTGGACAGGCACAGGTGGATGGATGGACGGCAATACCATGCAGCAGCGCCGAGCAGGTACAAAGTAACAGCGACACGCAAGGAGTGCAAGGGAGGATCGACATGCGATGGCTGCAGACAGGGGCGACACGAGGAGCAAGGCCCGAGGCCAGCAGACGGCAGAGCAGCACGCAGGGAGAATACGAAGAACAAAAACTGCGAGAAACGGGCATCTCATTCCGACGCGCAATCGCTGCATCGCTCACACCAGCAAGCGCCGACACTGAGTCACTGCATCTCGGTCTGGTGCCGTTTCAAAACGGTCCAGCGGTCCTGGAGTCGATGGAAACAAGAGGCCAGGGCGGTGTGAGACGGCGCTCTGTTCAGGCTGGCAGGATTTCAAGTGTCAGGACAGGTGTGTGTGGCTACAGTAATTCTGCTCCATTGGCGTCCTGACGCGACTCTTGCAGCCGAAACAATGGACGCTCGTTTCGACCAGCCATCCCTGCCTCGTCGATTTGCATTGGATTCGAGTTCGGTTTGAGTTCGGTTCGCTCAATTCGAGCTCACTTCGAGTTCGATTTCATCCCGGCACTCGCCATCTCCGACGCACGCGTCTGGTTTGGTGCGACAAATGCTGTGCAATGCATCTCGTGGACGTCGTAGTGTGGCGCTCTGGCAGCTGGCAGTGTGCGACTGAGACGAGACGAATCTTCTGTCCATGACAGGCCGCAGATCCTCGTACGAAGTATGTCGTACGGAGCAGATGAGCAACTCGCAAAAACGGGGAGACGGGTGCCTGACAATCCATCTGCCAAATTTTGTTCACACGTCCAAGTCCACACGTCCAAGTCCACACGTCCACCGCTGTGCACTCGTTTGTCGTCGTAGCGCCTGAATATAATCTGCCCGTGCGCATTTCTCAAACGCCAAAGGAAGTGAAAAGCTCCACTATGGCGACAAGAGACCAATCAACCCCGAAAACACCCAGAGGCCAGAGCCAAAAGCCAAAGTACAAAGCAGCCTCCTGGGGTGCTAGGGGCTGTCTGCCGACCGCCGACCTGGGCATGCCCGGTGCCAGGCCCATTTAGGTGCTATTCTACACATTGTTGCATGGCCTCGGGAGTCTTTGTGAGGCTTTGGTGGTACGTCGTACATTGTGCAGCGTCACGCCTTGCCCGTTCTGGGCGCAATTTTGGCGCGCCAACGTAGCGAAACGCACAGCGCACGGCGCCTCCTGTGCGTCTGAAGCTGCCTGTGCGCCGCGTCTTGCCGTTTGGCGGTCGTCTGGCGTTGTCGGCATGGCGTTTTGGCCGCGGTCATGGTGTACGCGTCTGTGTACTCGTACTCTGGTTGCGTTGCGTATCGACACAAGCAATATCGACTGAAGGCGACGTCGTGTGGCGCCACAAGATCGCAAGACGCGCATTCGGTGGATGGTGCAGACGGCCGATGGAGCGACCTTTTTGCTCTGAAGCTGGGTAATCAGCAAAACGGAGACTCTGTACGGAGACCCTGTACAAAGTACCAAAACGGTGCTCTAGATGAGGCACGCCAAAGCGGCGAGCATGACACATCCAGCAACTGTAGTCGTTCATGTACTCGCAAGATACGAAAAACATGACGAGACGCCGTCTGCGAATGTCTGAGTCGTCTGCAACAGCGTCAAGGACAATTCGCTCCACAGCATGCTCTACTTCGTAGGCCACGTCTGACAGCCATCAGGAGATACGGCGTACTCGTACTCGTAGTACTCATAGATGTGCTGTTGGCAGATGGTCACATGACTTAGTGCCACCTACCACCAGATATTAGCCTCTCCCTGAGAGCAGATTCCGGTGCATTTTTCTTCTTTACGACGTGTCGGATTCGAATACGTCATGGGTTTGAGCTCCACATGTTGGAACACGAATGACGGATCTCGTCGACCTTCTGACGGACGAATCCATCTTGCGTCCGTTTTCTGGCCTTACAATTGAAAGTCCACGCGACAATATCTCCCTTATGTAGCAACGCCCTTCCATTCTCCCCTTGCCGTACCAGGTACTTTGTAATTACACATGTCACGCTGGTAGTACCCGTTTTGGTGTCGATGGACCGCCCTCCAGGAGTCCCCCACCTTTCCACTCGTATGGTGTCCCGTACAAAGTACTTGTACATATCCACCTACTTCGTAAACACGCGTCTTCCAGACCGTCACCGCCTCTCCCAACACCGCCATGGCCAAGCGCAGCCTCTTGCTCTGCTTCGACGCCTTCGGCACGCTCTTCCGCATCAAGCAGCCGATTGAGCGGCAGTACGGCGACGTCGCCCGCCGCCGCTTCGGCCTGGCCAAGGACGCCACCGACGGCCAACTGCGCGCCGCCTTTCGAGCTGCCTTTCAGGAGCAGTCGCGCGCGCACCCCAACTACGGCCGCTGGACGAGCGGCACGGGCGCGACGGCGTGGTGGACCCGGGTGATTGAGGACACCTTCCGGCCGTTTGTGCCCGCGGGCAGCCAGATGCCGCCCGGCTGGCACCTGCGCTGCTGGCGCGCTTTGCATCGAGCGAGGCCTACGCCATGGAGCCGGCACTGGTCCCAAGGCTGCGGGCGTTACAGGAGCGACGGACGGCACATGCGGCATACGACCGCATTGTGGTCGGCGTCCTGACCAACTCGGACGACCGCGTGCCGGGCATTCTGTCGTCTTTTGGGTTGCGGGTCAGCCCTCTCCGATACACGGCGGACGCGACGCACGCAAACGACGCGACCGATACGAACGACACGACCGACACGACCGACACGACCGATACGAACGACACGACCGACACGACCGACACGAATGACACGACCGACACGACCGACACGAACGACACGACCGACACGACGCTGCCAGCAGCCAAGTCCTCGACGCCCGCCTTTGACATTGACTTCCACTGCATGTCCTACGACGTCGGCGTCGAAAAGCCCGACCCGGCCATCTTCCGCGCCGCCGAGTCAATGCTGCCGGCCGTGCTGGGCCGACGCCAGGGCCGCCGTGCAGCCAAGGTCGACCTCGACGACTGGGACAGGGTCTACGTCGGCGACGAGGCGGCCAAAGACGTCGCAGGCGCCCACGCCGCCGGGTGGCACGCGGTGCTCGTCGAGGGCGCGGCGACAGCCAACGCCGACGCCGACGCCGATGCCGACGGCCAGCCCGGGGTCGTGCAGCACCTTGCCGACTGTCCGCCACAGCCTCTGGGCCAGCTGTTTGGCCCGCCCGCCGACGCCGCGGTGGTGGGCGTCGACAGCGCCGCCTCCTTGGTCGACTGGCTGCTGCAGGGGGCGGCCGCCGAAAGAGCTTGACAAAGGGCACAAGGGCGATGGTGGTGCCAGCACGGCCCGCCCATTGCGTCACGCGACACCACCCACCTCTCCACGTTTCGACAGGCTGCCATTGCACAAACGGCCCTCGTCCAAGGAGGCGGACATGCCCGGTTGAGCCCGAAAGAGACTGCGCGGTGCAGAGGGCGACGAGACAAGGATGGGCCCGGCTGCTGTTTGTTTACCGTAAAACGGCAGACGCGGCGGCGACTACATTGCACGGGCCGAACGGGCAGGGCGCATGAGGACGTCGCATGGGCGCCAGATGCTCGCAGTGTCAGCTCCTGCAGCAGGCGGCCGCCCACGCCGCCGACGGGCGCACACGCCTGAGCCTGTCCTTTCGGCAGACAGGATCTGGCGCGTACCGAGACCGGGCCAGGCTGACTGTACGCAACGACGCGTGTCGTTTCTGCCGGAGACGCTGTGACGCTGACGCTGCGCGATGTTGTGAGGGTGTTGCAATGACTCGTTCATGTGTACGCGTTGATGAATAAGGGACGGCTAAGGAAGGCTAAAAGGCCAGAATGAATGATACAATGAACCACATGACACGACAAAGACCGGACAAGGCTACCGATGCACGGCACAGCACACCCCAACTCGTCAGGACAGCGGGCACGTGCTGCACAGAGTGCGGCCGCTGCCGGCACTCGTAGACTGGTCGTGACTGGTCGTGAACCGTACAGATTCGATACAAGAGCACGACAACCAGAACAAGAAAGGGGCAAGAGGGAGGCAGAGCAGCTGTGCCGGCGCGGAAGAGAGGCGTTGTCGCTCCACTTTCTCGTCTCGCATCGTGCTGCCTGGAGGTGATGACTGTGGGACAGGAGATCCAGACATGGCGTGACATGGGCCACATGGGAGGCTGTGGCGTGTGTGCTCGTGTCTTGGAGGCTAAAGTCGGTGGAGCGCCTGTTTTTGTTTTCCCGGCCGCATGGTCAGCCGCATGGCCAGCCGCATGCCGGCCGCCCCGACCATCACTACGCCATGTCACAATCGCACATACGGCCACGCAGGCGACGTTCTCATTCATCCTTTATTTCGCCTACAACAAAACAGGGGCGCGGCCAAGGCCAACCGTGGGAGCGTGCATGCTCCGATCCGGGTACCTTTGCGGGCCCTGGACCTTGGGACTCGGCGGCCACATGCCGTCTGCGCCACGGCATGGGCATGGCGGGCAGCGGATCCCGAGCGCCGGCGGCATGCATCGTCTGCCGTGCATCCTCTGGCCGCGCTGCGGTGCCTGGACGTAGGGCCCAGCACCGCCAAGTCTCTGCAGGAGGAGGTGCTGCCTCGGCTCGGCCGTAGCCTTGATCCGTCGCCACACCCGTCCGCCGGCAGCGCGGCCTGTCGTCGAAGCCTGCCGGGCCCAGCCCGACGGCACGTCTCTTGACGTGCCGGCCCCAGCGGGCCAGGGTCGCCGCCGTCGTTGTATGGGGCCACGTTGCCGCTGGTGTGTCGAATCGAGCGCGTCCGGGTCACGTCGCCGGCGCGTCGCACCTCACACGAGAGAGAGCCGCTGCAGCTGGCGGAACGTCCACTGCTTGACCGGCCGCCAGACCCGGTCCCGGCCGTCGTAGTAGACGTAGGCGGCGCCCATGGCCAGTCCGGCCAAGTGCGCCGCATGGGCCAGCGGCAGCCGCTTGAAGCCGACAAACAGGCCGTAGGTCTCAAAGGCGGCCAGGCCCAGCAGAAAGTCGCTGGCCGGCAGGCTGCCCGGGATCAGGATGATGCCCAGGCGGTTGTCGGGGTACGACATGCCAAAGGCGCCCACCACGGCCATGACGGCACCGCTGGCGCCCCGCGCCGGGATCACGCGGTCCAGCGGCCGCGGCCAGACCGACGTCAGGTGGTACGCGTACGACGACAGCACGCCCGCCGCCAGGTAAAACGCCGCCAGGTGGCTGCCGCTGCTGGAAAAGGTGCGGCTGGCGGCGACGGGCGGCAGAAACTGCACGACGCCGTACATGTTGAGGCCGAGATGGGTGAGGCCGACGTGGCCAAAGGCGGACGTCAGCATGGTGAAGTAGCCGCCGGCGGCCGCAGGGACGTGCGAGAAGAGGGGCGACGTGCCGGGCAGCAGCCGCTCGAGGGCAAAGACGCCCATGTTGGTCGAGACAAGGCCGGCCATGAGCTTGCCGGCCTCGGGCAGGTCGGACCAGACGGCGAGGGGGGACGGCGAGGAAGACGAGGAAGACGAGGAAGACGAGGAAGACGAGGGCGACGCCCGCAGCGGGTTGCGGCCACCCGACGCGGCCAGCATGGCCCGCACGCCGTCCAAGTCGCTGGGCGTCACGGGCGACGCCGGCATGTGCCGCGCCTGCCTGGCCGCGCGCGCAATGGCAGCATCGTGGCGCACCTCGTAGGCCGCGCTGCCGACGAAGATGGTGCCCACGGCGCCTGCGCACCACAGCGCCGGCCGCAGCAGGCGGACGGGGGGCAGGCCAAAGGAGGCCATGGAGCGGTAGAGGGGCGTACGGTCGTCTGTGGGTCGAGGTAGAGGTGGAGGTGGAGGTGGGAGCAGGTAGCCCGGCGTCAGGCGTCGTCGTGAAGGCTGAGTGGTAAAGGCTGCAGCAAGGAGACGTGACGCTGGGGACGGCCGCGGGGATTTGTCGAAATGTGGGCCCTGTCACAGGCAGCTGGAGCTGTTGATCCCGAGGCTGACAGCACGTGACAGCCATCGACTTACACGGCATTCATCGGCTGCTGACAGAGTCGAGGTGTGAGATGTTTGGGATATCCCATGTCTGAGTCTCAGGAACCAGAGAGTATTGATTCGCCTTTTTGGCATACGTCCCGTGGTAAGGGGCAAGAAGAGGAGAGTCAAGGATGGTGTGATGGTGTAAAACGAGTACTGAGTGGCCTCGATACGGCTGCTGGATGGATAGAAGACACTTTATTCTCTCCAGATCCACCGAGGCCCTACAACTCAACGTCACCCATCCACTCCCGGCAAGCTGGCCGCCCTGGCGGACTCGCCCCGTGGCGGTGGGAGAAGGCCGGGCCCGAGGACGGACGCGGAATGCCAAAGGACCCAATCCGCGTTCTTTGCCTGTTTGATACAAAGAGATACAAAGACTATGCCGCCCCTTGCGTTGTGCTATGCTGTTGATGTGTCGACCTTGCGCAGAATGCCCTCCGGCTGTGCTGTTCTCGACGTGCCCGGCCACGAGTGCGAGCGTGCCTGTGTCCGCACTGCGTGGATGATGGCGAGGGCCAGTCCTGGATGTGACTGCGTCGACTGCCCACACCTGGACAAGCCACAGTGACTCACGGATTGCGAAAGAATGGCTGGCCTCCGTTCAGGCCATACCGTCTGTCCCTTCAGGCCATACCGTCTCTCCCTCTGTTCCTTGACACGCACGTAACGCGGCTTGCCGACGACCACCACCGCCATGCCCTTGGGGAGGAGCAAGAAGGAGGACGAGCGGATATGGACATCTTGCAGACTCCAGCAGGACGGAGCAGGGCAAACACAAGATGGAGAATGCCACCGGAGCTTCTTCGCGAGTCAATCGAGGTGAGCGCTGGGAGGTTTGCCAAAACGGTAGAGTACAGCAAGATGTACGAATGGAGTCAATTGACGGTTAACGCCGTGTCTCACAGTCCTCAAAGCAGATCGAGCCGACGAGGGAATCAACGCCCAAGAACAACGCTTCGGATCAAAAAGAAAACCACATTGGCCTTGTCTCACACTTGTCCGCATCGTCCCTTGTCGTTGGTCTCCCCCCAATCGGTCTCGACTGCGATCGACCAGGGTCCGTGCGGCTGAGCTGGCGGTGGATCTCCTTCGTAGCGCGGCCCCTGTCTAGGCATGGGTCTACTCTGTACGATGTTGCATTCCGTTCCATTGGATTGGCCGCAGCGTGCAGTGGGGGTCAGCACGTCGCAAGCCGTCGCATCCGAGCCTGGGACGACCAAGAGGGTGCGCCGAGTCGCAGCACACATTGAGCTCCCATCGCAGAGACACATTGCCAGCACGCTGTGCGACACGCACCGACCAAAGACACAACGACACAACGACACAGCGACACAGCGACACAGCGACACAACGACGCAAATGCACAGCGACGCGACACCCACCAGCCCGGCGGCCATGCGCCTGTCCGTGGCCCAAATGGCCGAGGCGAGCCCCGAGGTGGCGGAGGCGGCGACGGCGGTGGGCAACGAGGCGCACGAGGCGTCGGCGTCGACGTCGGCGTCGACGTCGACGTCGAAGCGGGAGCGTCTCAAGGGGCTGCTGTGAGTGGCCCGCGCACCTGCACCGGCACCGGCACCGGCACCGGCACGGCCGCGAGGGCAGCGTCACTGACACGACTAGCACATCCGGCCTCTCGTTTGGCGAAGACGAGCTGCTCAAGGGCAAGCTCAAGCTGCAGCAGTCGCTGGGCCTGGGGGCGCGGCCCAACGTGGTGCCGCCCGGCCCGGCCCAGATCCACGGGCCCGAGCGCATGGTGCGCATCGGCTGGCACCCCGTGGGCGGGCTGGCGGGCAAGTGGTTCGCCGAGAAGACGGGGCTGGGCAAGCTGATTACGGAAAAGGTGCACCACTACCCGGACCCGACGCAGCACTGGGCGGTGCTGGTGGGCGACTACTGCCACGAGCTCTGGATGGACGAGCACCTGGACGTGATTTACATCAACGAGCGGGCCGCCGACGAGGCCTGGCACACCTTTGACGTGGGCAAGACGCACTTTAACGACGAGGCGCTGCGGCAGGCCGCCGAGATGGTCATCTTCAACATGCGCCAGAAGCGGCCGGCCTACAACCTGATTAGCAACAACTGCCAGAACTTTGCCCTGTTTCTGCTCGACGCCATCCAGGTCGGCAAGCACCGCGAGTTTGGCACCGCCTTTGCCGTCTACCAGCGGGCCACCGGCGAGGGCACCATTGCCGACCTGTTTGCGCCCACGGCGCCCGACGAGCCCGAGGTGGTGGAGGCGGCCGAGGGCGAGCAGGCGACGGACGACAGCCTGAAGCAGAAGAAGAAGGACTATTTCCAGGGCATTGTCGACTTTGCCAAGAAGGTCATGGACGACAACACGAGCAAGGTCGACAGCCACAGCCAGTAGGGGGGGGCCGTGGACACCGGGGACGTGGGAGGGACGGGACGGAACGGGACGGGACGTGGATCTGTAAAGTTGGTGTTGTCCGCTGACAATACGGAGCTGTTTTCATACTGGTGGCCGTAATCAGGCCCGAATCGAACTTTCTTTTTCTTTTGTCTCTTTTTTGTCTCTCTCTCTTTTTCTCTCTCTATTTCTCTCTCTTCTTCTCTCTCAAGTCTATATCACCACACCGCCACCTCGTGATGGAGGCGGCAACACGCCCGCCTGCAGTGTTTCGTCGCGCGTCTGCTTGAGAAAGGGCAGCAGCTCGGTGCCGCCGGTGCCCGTGAGCAGCTCGGCCGCGTCCTGCTTCGACGGCGCACGGGCCAGTCCTCTGCGCCGGGCGGCGGTCTGCTGGCCGGGCGCCGCCTTTTGTCGAGAGGGAACGACAATGTACCGCGTGACAATGGCGAGGTGCTTGTTGCGGAACGCGGCCAGGGCCTTGGTGGCGTCCTCGAACGCGGTCGCCAGTGCCGCCCTCTCTGTCTCTGTCTCTGTCTCTGTCTCTGTCTTTGTCTTTGTCTTTGTCTCTGTCTCTGTCTCTGTCTCCTTTGTCTTTGCCTCCCCCTCCTCCTCTGTTGAGTGCGCACCCTGCGTGGCCTTCAACACATAGTCCCGCAGACTGGGCATCGCCGCCACATGCTCCAGGAACCGCCGGTGTGGCCCGGGCATGTATGCGCGCACCTCTTCGTGGAAGCCTTTCTCGCCCTCGCCCTCGCCCTGGGGTGTCTGTGCGGCCGCCGTCTGCGACCCGTGGCAGCCGTTGGACGTGTGCTCGACGCCCAGCACCACGTCAAACAGCTGCAGCAGCGAGCTCTGCCCGTTGCTGCCGCCGCGCAGCTGGCGCCACGCGCCGCGGCCGTCGCCCTCGTCGTAAAAGACGCCCTTGGGCAGGCCCTGCGCGGCCATGTGCTTGCTGCCGGCCAGAAAGGGGCGGATCTGGAAGAAAAAGACGGACGGGTCGCAGCGCTCGTGCATGCGGTCGAGCAGGCGGCCGACGTCCTGGATGCAGGGGACAAACTGGCGGAGGGCGTCGGTCACGAGGGACAGGTCGTGGGCGGGCGCCGCCAGGGCCCGCATCAGGACGGGCACCATGGTGGCGGCGCGGCACTCCATGGCGACGGACACGACGTAGAACCACGACTCGGACTCGGTGCCCGTAAAGGTATGGAGGGCGCGCAGGTCGTCGAGCCGGTCAAAGGCGCCGCGGTCCTGCCCCAGCGTGGCAAAGTTCCACAGGTTGAGCGCCGCATAGGTGGCGACCGGCGGCAGCTCCAGGTGGTCGGCGACGGCCAGCAGCGGCACGGCGATGCATGGCGGCAGCACGTCCGACACGGCGTCCTCGCCCCAGACGTAGGCGTGCGTCAGAAAAGGCCAGGATGACGTAGGCCCGGCGCCAGGCGGGCTCCGAGGCCAGGGCGTGCACGGACAGGACGGGCAGCTGGTCGACGGCGCTGCGCAGGCGGTTCTGCTGCAGCAGCGCCGGCAGCTGGCCGATGACGGCCTCCCAGGGTGCGTAGTAGGATCGGGAGGGTGGCCAGTGGCAGAGTGGGCGGCAGGAAGCCGTTGTCGGACAGACCAAAGGGCCGAGCCCATGCAGTGTCCATGTGGAGGAGGGGGAAGTAGAAATAGTAAGAGATGGATGAAAAAGAAGAAAAAAGGTGCTAGAGGCTCTGCACGTCCGATCAAGACAGACGCCGTTCTGGGACGCGTCGAGGCTCAGGCAATGTGTGGATGGTGTGGATGGTGTGGGGGAGGACGACGCAGGCCGTACTATGGTGGTATGAGTGGGCAGACAATGCAGAAACACGACCAACAGGACGGCAGGGAAGAGGAGCGCAAAGACATGAAGTAGACGGCCGGCCAAGCGCAGTTCCATGGTGAGAGCCGTCTGCGTCCGTTGCCATCTCATGTGCCGACCGCCATGTACCGTCTACCGACTGCCAGCTACCATCTACCATCTACCATCTGCCATCTGTCCTGCTGGTCTGTCTGGTCCATGCTCGGATCGCCAGACACGACACACCGACACGCGGCAGCGGATCATCACGGATGGGACGGACACGAAGATGAAGGATGCAGGGCCAAGACGAGGCAGAATAGGGATAGATGGAGACTGATGGAGACAGATGAGGCAGATGAGGACAGAATGAGGCAAAAGACACCATGAGGCAAAAAGACAATAAGATTCAAACGAGGCAAAGGATTCAACGAGTCCGCTCCGAAGACGACGCCGTTGGCGCTTACAACTGCCCCTCTGGGCGAATTGGTCAGAACATCGTGTCAGAGAAACGAGAGCACGTCGCGGCACAGTGGCGGAACGACAAAGGACGCAGATGAGAAAAGACACGCACTCGACGCCATCGCCTCAGATGGTCAGGAAGCGCTCTGATGGTCTTTATTCGCTCATGGTTGCGGCTACAGGCGGCTTGGAGCGGCCTTGCGCGGCCTGGGCCGGCCTGCAAGGGAAAGCAAGGGAAAGCAAGGAAAGCAACGGAGGTTGCACCACTGCGCGGCGGCTCAGGCACCATGCCGCACCGCGGAGACGATGCGCAGGTGTGCAGGGGTGCTGCGCGTTGCTGTACATGGATTTCAAAGACTTGGTCATGACCAGATGGCTGATGCACGTCAGCCGGGCGTTACCCAACTGAGAACTGGGGCCGACTCAGACTGGCCCCAGGATCAGAAACGATACGTCGCAAAGCCCGAAGAGCGAGCCAGTGCCGAATGGTCGCCTGGGTCCATCAAGCGTGTTTGGCACGAGTGGCGGTGGGCCGCGTACCTGAGCGTGGCCCACCGGGTCTGTGGTGACTACAAAGTGGTCTCGCGCGTCCGGACAACGACTCTGACTTCACCGACAACGACCCAGACAGAGACAGACAGACAGATCAGACCAGGCAGACCAGACCCAGACCCAGACCCATACCCAGACAGACAGACAGATCAGCTTGCTGCATTAGCCACGCACCGCACCCTCGCACCGCACCCTGTACCTTACGTCAGCACTTACCCCCCCCCCCCCCTTTCCATCAACCCACAATGGCAACCTTTCACGAGCTTCAGCACGGCCCTCCGTCAAGGCCAGAAGCCCGCCTTACGCCAGGCACGCGAGGTTGACTTTGCCGCCGCCTGGACGCCGAGGAGCAGCGCCTGCGCGCACAGGACGGCAAGCCGTGGTTCGGGACGAGTTTCTGGTGCCGTCCCGGCATGCCATCCGCCAGGTGCAAAAGGGCCCCAGCGGGCCGGCGGGCCATGCGGCCACGACACACCCGGACGGCCATGCCACGGCCCAGCAGGAGGGTGACGCCGAGGGCGATGCCGAGGGCGCTCCTGCGGCCGCCGCCACAGAGGACCGGGCCATTTACTTTTGCGGCAACTCGCTGGGCCTGCAGCCTCGCGTGGTGCGGGACTATGTGAGCGCCGCAGCTCGACACATGGGCGTCCATTGGCGTGCAGGGCCACTTCAACACCTTCAAGCAGGACAAGGTCCCCCTGCGGCCGTGGCAGGAGATGGCGGCCGCGTGCTCGCGCAGATGGCCCGGCTGGTGGGCGCCGCGCCCGACGAGGTCGTCACCAATGAACACGCTGACGGCGAACCTGCATCTGATGATGGCCAGCTTCTACCAGCCCACGGACGCGCGCTTCAAGATTATTGCCGAGTGGAAGCCGTTTCCAGCGACAGCGTGAGTGTTACCGCAGCCCCTTCCCTTGCCCTTTTCTCCTCTTCCTCTCCCTCTTCTCCTCTTCTCCCTCTTCTCCCTCTCCCTCTTCTCCCTTTCCCCCCCCCCCTTCTCCCCATGCAACGGTCCCGTCAGTAAGCCCTCGAGTCCCAGATTGTATGGCACGGCCGCCGCGTGGCCGACACCCTGGTCGAGCTGCAGCCCGACGAGAACCTGTACATCTCGACCGAGTCCGTGCTGGCCACCATTGACCAGCACGCCGACGAACCGCCCTGCTGCTCCTGCCCGCATCCAGTACTACACCGGCCAGCTCTTGACATGGCCCGCATCACGCCCACGCCGCAGCAAGGGATCGTCGTCGGCTGGACCTGCCCACGCCGCCGGCAACGTCGAGCTCCAGCTGCACGACTGGGACGTCGACTTGCCGTCTGGTGCACCTACAAGTACCTCAACGGCGGCCCGGCAGCATGGCCGGCGCCTTTGTGCACAGCCGACACGGCCAGGTGCGCGCCACCGGCACCGCGTCCACGACGCCTCTGCCTCGCCACCGACTACGACGTGCGCACCGACGCCTTTGCCTACCGCCCGCGCCTGTCCGGCTGGTACGGCAGCGCACTCAGCGTGCGCTTCAACATGGCCAAGACGTTCCAGCCCACGCCCGCGCCCAGGGCTTCCAGCTGTCCAACCCGTCCGCCCTCGACCTGGCCAGCCTCCACGGCGCCCTCTTCCGTCTTTGACCAGACCTCCATGCAGGAGCTGCGCACCAAGTCCCTGTCATGACCGCCTACACCGAGGCCCTGCTCAACGCCATCCTCGACGACGCCCGCCGCGACCGCGCCGAGCCCCCCTTCCGCATCCTCACTCCCGCCAACCCGGCCGAGCGCGGCGCCCAGATCAGCATCCTCGTGCGCGACGCCTCCTTTATGGACAAACTGGGTCGAGGCCATGAAGCGCGCCGACCTCGTCATGGACATTCGCAAGCCCAATGTCATTCGCATCGCCCCCGTGCCCATGTACAACACCTTTGTCGAGGTGCACCGCGTCGTCCATCTGCTGCGCCAGGAGCTCTTGGCCGCCCGCTAAGACGAATTGAGCACACGTCGCCACCCCGGGACGGCCATCGGGACAAGCTGTGCCGGTTCGTGCCATCGCCATCGCTCGCCATCGCCACCGCCGACCGAGTTCATGTACGGCTCCTATACGACTTGGCGCAGCATGGCACGGCCTTTCGTAGAGCAAATAAAGTTGCCCAGTAATTGAATGTAGTATTCCAGCCCGAATGCAAACGTGCCGTTGTATTTCCTCGTGTGTTGAACCGTTTCTATGCAGCGCGATAGGACAAGTAAAGAAAAGAAAAAAAGAAAAAAAAAGAGGCATCTGCAGAAGCATGCCAAACAAAAGCATGCAAATCTATAACCATGGCCATGTGTTGATACAGTCAATCCCAGCCTCCAGCCTCCAGCCTCCAGCCTCCCTAGATCGGCTCGTCCCGCGGCTCAATCATGACCTCGTTGACGGCCACGTGCGCCGGCTGCCGCAGCGCGTACACAACCGCCGACGCCACGTCTGCGGGCTTCAGCACCTCGGCGCCCGTCGGGTTGCCAAACTTTTCCATGGCCTCGGGGTCCGTCGACAGCCCAGCAGCTCCGTGGCCGTGTTGCCGGGCTGCACCGACGTGACGCGCAGGCCCGTGCCGGCCGTCTCCAGCCGCAGGGCCTGCAGGACCGCCTCCACGAAAAACTTGCTGCCCGAGTACACGCCCAGGCCGGGGAAGCACTTGCGCCCGGCGTCCGACGAGATGCAGACAATGTGCGCGAGCGGACGCGCAGGTCGGCGCCCCGCGCGCGTTCGGCCGGCGTCGCCGGCGCAGGCTGGGCGCGCGACAGCATGCCGGCACGGTGGCGGCCAGACAGTGCAGCAGGCCTTGCAGTTGACGTCGACGGGCGCTCCACCCTCGTGCGCACCTGGCCACTCATGGTAAAGTACATGACGCCCGCGCAGACAACCAGAATGTCAATGGGCCGAGCGCGTCCGTGGCGGCGCCACCAGGCATCGACCTGCGCGGCGCTCGTCACGTCGGTCGCGCGTGACGACCTGGACGCCGGCAAACTGGCCTCGAGCGGCCTGCGGCTTGAGCTCGCCATCCGGGCGCGCCCAGGCCACGTTGGCGCCGTCGCTGGCCAGCGCCGTGGCAATGGCCGCGCCGATGCCGAGGAGGAACGACACCGGCCACGCCGGCAAACTGGAGCCCTTGGGGACGTGGACCACCGGTCGCCGGACCTGCGCACGGCCGCGGGCACTTGGCCGTGGGCGAGCCGCCGGGAGTAAAGAGTGGCGCGTGTCTGATAGGTGGGCGAGCCACGTCGAGGCGTCGAGCTGGGCGGCCGCTTCGGTTCCAGGCGGCCTCGCGCGGCAGCAGCGACTGCGTCTTGGTGTCGTCGAGCACAATGACCAGCTTCAAAAACTCGACCGACGGCATGCCGCGCGCAGCACGTCCATGGGCGACACGTCGTCGTCGTGCCCGCGGGACGTCTGCGTGCTGGCCGGCGGGTGTGTTGCTCTGGTCCTCGTTCCAGCGCGCCACCCACTACGTCCCAGTCGACGGCGCGCGTGGGGTAGCCCAGCACGGCCAGGGCGGCGAACACGTCTTTGGCCGCGAGCGCGTCGGGGTCGCCGACGTGGTGGAGGTTCTCCGTCGACGCAGCCGCCGTCGACGACGAGGCGAGCTGCACAATCGTCCGGCCGGCGGCATCCACCGGCGTGTCATCTCCACGCGCCACCCGTCCACATTCGGCGCATAGCCAATGCGCAGACTCTCCACCACCAGGGCGGTGACGACGTTCGCGCGGGTTCGTGGCGCCCGTGGCGCTGTGGCCGCCATGGTGCCGGGGCGGTAGATGCGGGCAGGCAGTCCCCGGCGGCTGGCTTTGATCAGCAGCTGCTCGGCCGCCCACTTGGTCTGGCCATAGCCGTCGGGAATCTTGTCCACCACGTCCGAGGGGGTCACAAGGGGCGTGTCGTCCTCGGTCCAGGTGGTCTTGGCGGGCGGCAGGACGCCGTTGGTCGAGACGTGGTGGAGCGTGGCGCCGCCCTGGGCGGCCAGTCTGAGCACTTCCTTGGTGCCGCCGACGTTGGCGTCGCGCAGCGCGTCGTAGGGGTACACCAGGTTGACTTGGGCGCCGGCGTGGACAATGGCCTGCACGCGCGTGGCGAGGCCGTTAAAGTCGGCATCGGCCAGGCCCAGGCGGGGCAGCGCCAGGTCGCCCGGCACAATCTGGATGCGGTCGACCATGCTGTCCTGCCAGAGGCCGAGGCCCAGCAGGTGTTTCCGCAGGCGGGGCATGCCGGCTGCGGAGGGGATGTGGAGGCGGCGGCGCGGCGCACGAGGCAGTGGATGGTGGCCGAGGTGGTGGCCAGCAGCTCCGCGAGCAGGAACGCGCCCAGGAAGCCCGTGGCGCCGGTCAAGAAGATGTCGGTCGTGGCTGCGTCGGTGATGCACTGCGCGGCCCGGGCGTGTCGGGCATGGCCAGGTCCTCGGCAGGTGCTGTCGTCCTGCAGCATGGACAGCAGCAGGCCGTTGTCGACGGCAGCGGCTGTGGTAGACTGCGCCTCGCGCGCGGCGGCGGTCACAGCGGCAACGTGGCCGGCCAGGGTCGGCGTGCGCACCAGAGCCAGCAGGGGCACGTTGCAGCCGTAGGAGGCCGACAGGCGGTTGGACAGCTCGGCCAGCGCCAGCGAGTGGCCGCCCAGATCGAAAAGTCAAAGTCGTGCTGGGGCTGAGTGCGGCCAGCTCGGCCAGCGTGTCGTCGCTCTCCATGCCCAGGCACGCAGCCCAGTGGCGCGAATGTCGGCGGCGTCGATGCGCACGGAGGCGTCAATCTTGCGGTTGGGGGCGGCGGTGCCGGCGGCCCACAGGATCTGGGCCAGGCTCTCGGCCGGCGGGGTCTGGGGCGGGCTGGGACCGGCGCGCATGGCGAGGGTGCGGGCAGGCCCGGACGTCGACCTTGCCCGAGACCTTGTGGGTGGGCAGGGTGTCGAGCTCGACCCAGAAGACGGGATCATGTAGTGGGCCAGGTGGTCGGCCAGCAGACGCCGGGCCAGCGGGCTGTGGCCCTCGGCGTTGATCTCGAGGGCGGCGCGCGTGCCGTCGGCGCCCGTGTTGGGGCTGCCGTCGGCCTCGCGCACGACGTAGGCGACCAGCTGGCGCTCGAGGCCCTCCTTGTCGGCGAGGACAACGCAGCTGCGCACGGCCAGGTGCTTGACGATGGCGCTCTCCACGGCGGCCGGGTGCACGGTGTAGCCGCGGACCTTGATCATGCCGCCAACGCGACCGCTAATCTCAATCTCGCCCGACGGCAGAATGCGGGCCTTGTCGCCGGTGCGGTACATGCGGCCCTCGCCGGAAAAGACGTCGGGCAAAAAGACCTCGACTGTCGTCTCGGGGCGGTTCAGGTAGCCGCGGGCCAGCAGCGGTTCCGCCAATGTACAGCTCGCCGCCGACACCGGGCGCGACGGGCAGGCCATCCTCGTCGAGGACATAGGTGTAGTCGGGCAGCAGGGGCGGCCCACGGGGCACACGGTGGCGTCGGCGGGCAGGGTGGCCAGGGTCGTGCGGATGTCGCCGCAGGCAATCTCGTGGGTCTCGCTGGCGCTGTAGCAGTTGAGCAGGCGCACGTTGGCGAGGGCGGTGGCGGCGCGGCGGGCGAGGTCGACGGAGACGACCTCGCCGTTGAACCAGAGCGTGCGCAGGTGGGGCAGACGGGTGGCCAGGTCGGGATAGCGGCCCAGGACGGTGGCCAGCAGCGTCGGGGTCATGAGCGTTTCCGTAATCTTCTTGTCGGCGAGGAAGGCGACCAGGCCGACAGGGTCGTAGCTGGCGTCATCGGGGACGGTGATGACGGCGGCGCCGCGCAGCAGCGGGCGCAGGATCTCCCAGACGAAGAAGACGTTGCAGGCCACGCGGTCGCCGGGCCGAGGTCGCTGACCTGGAAGCGCAGGCA